>JAESVK010000879.1:1362001-1412495 GCA_017140935.1 Hamamelis virginiana | reverse complement strand
TTTCATAGAGATAGCTGCATTTGATATTTGACACACATTGTTTTTAATCTATTTTAATTTCTTCTGCAGATACAGAAAAGTTGCTTATTTGGATACTGATGTTGGGCAGGCGGAGTTTACTCCACCTGGCTGTCTTTCCCTCACTGTAATTGACAAACGAACTCCAGGTATTTGGTTAGAGATTTTTCCTTCCCAACAGTTTGTTCAACGATTGGTTGAGTTAAAACTTTTAGCTATCATTTTTTAAATTACTATTATCTGAAGTTCTCCTAATCAAGCCTTTTTCTTTCTTTCCCTTTTTTTTTTTCTCACCGGGAAATATTAGATTTGACGATCCCTTGTCTGAAAACACCAGAGAGGTATGAGCTTCTGAATGTGTTTTATTAGTTAGAAACTATACAATATATTCTGTGAATTTGTGATGTTGTTTTAGGGGACTCTATAGTACTTATTTGACATTATATAATTTTCATTCTGAGCTTAAAATATCCTTGAATGCAAAATATGGTTTACAATTTGAGTTTATGGTTTCAAATCTAGATATTTCTCATGTTAAAAACACTGAGAATTCATTAGTGCATTCTTTGGCTTGACATGCTCAATAAGTGGAGGATGTAAAGATTTGGCTGGAGGATGCTCCACTTTTGTTTTTGGATTTGCTTATAAGGGGCATGTTTGATCTACTTTAGTTAGTGTTATTCTTATTATCTTTTCATTAGAAAAAAAGTTAATATTGAAATGTGGTCCATAAAATTTTATAGTTTGAAATCCAAAATTTAATATGTTGTCCCAAGTTATATAACCCTAGAGGGGGGGGGGGGGGTAAATAGGGTTTTGGCAAAATTTAAACAAATATTACCAAATAAAATTATGTTCCAATTAATTTGCAAATAAACAAGTAAATAAAACTTAATTGGAAAGATATAGAGTTAGAGAGATATCAAACACAACGATATTAACGTGGTTCGGATTCCGCCTACGTCCACGCCTTAAGCTCCAAGTTCAAGGAGTCCTCAATTCACTATGGATCACTCTTTCAAGATGGAGAAACCTTTACAACCAATCTCATTTCCGGTGGAGATAAAACCAATGCTACCAAAGCACTCAATCTCACTTTCGGTGGATATCAAACCGGTGCTATCGAAGCACTCAATCTCACTTTCGGTGGAGATCAAATCAAGAGACTACCGCTCTTCTTCTCAAGCTTGAATTTGACCAACAAACGTCAAGCTTCACAAAGGTTATCACCCAACCCTTCCACAAGAAGGATATATAAAGAGTTTTGTATACAATGAAGAACTCCCCAAGAGTAGATGAAGTACAAATGAAGCTCTTACTAGTATCTCTTAAAGATTAAACTATTTGGCTCAAGAGAGAATAATGAATCTTTGGCTAATACACACAAGATTGATGTAAGCTAAGTTGGTTTGAGTATATGTGGGTTGATCCTTATGTTCAAGACTTATACAATGAGTATTTATAAGCCCAAAAACAAATATAGCCATTGGGAGTCAAAATAGATTCGTTTGGTTTTAAAAAACTAGCCGTTAGAAGTTGCATAGCACGATTAGTCGACTAGACCAACAAGAGTTAGTCGACTAGTTTAGTAGAAAACTAAGCATTTAAAATCCGAGCTCAATTAATCGACCAGACTAACAAGTGTTAGTCGACTAGCGACATAAAAATACTTTTGAAAAACTTTCTGGGGTCGAATAGTCGACTAGACTAACAGGTTCCTTAAGCTCCAAGTTCAAGGAGTCCTCAATTCACTATGGATCACTCTTTCAAGATGGAGAAACCTTTACAACCAATCTCATTTCCGGTGGAGATAAAACCAATGCTACCAAAGCACTCAATCTCACTTTCGGTGGATATCAAACCGGTGCTATCGAAGCACTCAATCTCACTTTCGGTGGAGATCAAATCAAGAGACTACCGCTCTTCTTCTCAAGCTTGAATTTGACCAACAAACTTCAAGCTTCACAAATGTTATCACCCAACCCTTCCACAAGAAGGATATATAAAGAGTTTTGTACACAATGAAGACCTCCCCAAGAGTAGATGAAGTACAAATGAAGCTCTTACTAGTATCTCTCAAAGATTAAACTATTTGGCTCAAGAGAGAATAATGAATCTTTGGCTAATACACACAAGATTGATGTAAGCTAAGTTGGTTTGAGTATATGTGTGTTGATCCTTATGTTCAAGACTTATACAATGAGTATTTATAAGCCCAAAAACAAATATGGCCATTGGGAGTCAAAATAGATTCGTTTGGTTTATAAAACTAGCCGTTAGAAGTTGCAGAGCACGATTAGTCGACTAGACCAACAAGAGTTAGTCGACTAGTTTAGTAGAAAACTAAGCATTTAAAAATCCGGGCTCAATTAATCGACCAGACTAACAAGTGTTAGTCGACTAGCGGCATAAAAATACTTTTGAAAAACTTTCTGGGGTCGAATAGTCGACTGGACTAACAGGGTTAGTCGACTATCTTAAGTTCTTCTAAAACAAGGCTACTGACTTGCCATTTAGTCGACTGGATCAAAGAATTTAGTCGACTAGTTAACAAGTTAGTCGACTAGTTTAACTGTTAGTCGACTAGATTAAGATTTCTTAAAATCATGGCTACTGTGATCATTGTTAGTCGACTAGATATGTTCAAAAGCCAATTCTTTCAAGTTTCTTGAATTTAAATCAACTTTAACATATAAAGTAGTTAACTAAGAGTTCAAAAACATTTTTGACTAACATTGAATGCTTAACATTCTTTTTGACTTCATTAAAGATTATTTTAAATGTGCCACATAGACGCCTAGTTGGATGACACCTTGGTGACTGCATCATTCTCCCCTCCATATAGAAAACTCGCCCTCGAGTTCAAGTAGGCTTTCACTAAACAACTTTGAGGCATTTCTTCCATCTGCATCTTTCTTGGTAGTTGTTGGTGAAGACCTCCAACTTGTTTTGGTACCTCTTCATTAGGCTTCCATACCATCACAACACTTTTACTTTCAACAAGAATAAATATTTCCTTATGTGGAGACTCAAAAAGATGGGTATCATTATACACACCCAATACAAAATAAAAGTCTTCCATATTTTTCATAACAAAAATTCTATTTCCCAAACAATTATGACTTCATCAAAGAGAAAATGGCTCTCCTACTTCTTTTCTTTTTTAGGAATGTCATCCAAACCCATGGTTGCAAAATGTACAATTTCTTCATCGTAAATAGGGGGTTTACTCCAATCAACAAGGTCATCCATAAGTGACTTTGTTGGCGAGAATGGCCACTTCAAATCTTGCTCCATAAATTCTTCACACTGAAATAAAGGTTCAAATTTTGGATGTATTAAACAACACAGTGAGCATGAACACCTTTTAGTATTTTCCTAATAACTCTTTGTTCGAAACTCCAAATGACAAGCCGTTTGTTGCATTGGAAACTAGACTTGAAGAGCTTCAAAATAGTATAGGACACTCTAGGCGAAACTGTAGGAGAAAAATCTGTTTTAGCCATGAACAATAGCTAATTTCTGATTCAGCAGTAGAAGATGACACAGCAGCAACAGATGTGGCTCTGATACCAACTGACGCAGGCCAGCACCTAAGTGTGATGGCTGTGGCTCGTTTAATGTTGAACAAAGTGAGGGATAGTTCTGGGAATAGTTCACCAGAAGCAACGGACGCAGTCAAAGTTGCTAATCGCGGATGTCGGATGTCAATCGACACGACCAAGCCAAAAGCTTGATTAATTGGAGGAATCAATCCACTCCAATGCAAATAACTTGCTGGGATATATTATTTTTTTAATCCAAAATTCTGTAATATATCTCCTTCCTTTTTTTTTTTCATTCCCATGATAGCTTATATAGATTAGATGATCATAAATGAAAGCACTTTCCTAGAGACTACATATTCCTAGGTAGTCAACCATCCTTTCCTAGATACATTAAATAGGACAATAATCTTCTTTGCTTAGATACATTAAATAGGTCACAACTTACTAACATCATTAATTACTAGAACATTGAATGCTTAACATTCTTTTTGACTTCATTAAAGATTATTTTAAATGGGCCACATAGATGCCTAGTTGGATGACACCTTGGCGACTGCATCATAAGGTCTCTGTAAGGATTGGGTGGAATTAAGGGTTCAATTCTTTGTGTTTCATTACAAAAAAAGTGTAAAATTAAAAATGTCATAAGACATGGTCACACCAAATATTGATAGAATGTCATTGAATATAGTACCTCGATGTAATTTACTTTAAGCCTGTATGGCTGTTTCTATTGAAGTTGGGTGTTCTCTGTGCTTGAGCAAGATTTAATAAAAGAAATGCATAGTATTATTGAATGTGGTGGCTGAGAGTTTGATCTTTATATTCTCTCAGATGCTTTTTCTTTGGTGATATTTCTTCAAAAAGAGATCCAACAGCATACTCGAATTATATTTATGCCCTTTATGATTACTACCGAAAGGAATACTGCATGCTTGTCAAAAACAAAAATCCTGTTAAAACTGAGTTGCCTCTTGTCGTTAATACACCTGGCTGGGTGAAAGGTATGCTTATTTTTTTTATATCTCTTACTTTCATTGACTTGTAACTATTTTCTTCCAGTTTATTTTTACTGCACACTGCTTGTCTTTGAACCATAATCACAATATGTTTTCTTCGTTTTCTGTGTGCCAGGTATTGGTTATGACATACTGGTTGGTATGTTGAAATATATTGCTCCTACCCATGTGGTTAAGATAAACATATCTGCTGAGGGTAAGAATCTACCAGCCGGAGCATTCTGGGTAGATGAAGATTATGGTGGGGCAATGAATCTATTTGAGATCAATTCAGCTCGTCAGGACTCTTTCAATAGATCGTGAGTTCCCTGCTGTCTCCAAGTTTACTTTGAAACTATTAAATTGTGAAAGCATTTTGTCTTTATTTTGGATAGATTTGTTTTAACTGTTAATTTCTATATAATTGTTCATCATTCTAATTGGTAAACATGAAATGCTTCAGCATATGTTGGCCTCTTTCCCTTGTATTTAAGGATTTATTGGTTCAATAATAAATTTTACTGATCCTTTTCTGGAGCTTTAGTTCAATTCACATAAAAAATTATCTATGGACTATGATTAAGAAGTAAAAGGTGGTAGAGGTGTTAGTTTGAATGAAAGCACTGAATTATTTTGTATTTTGCAAAGAACTGTAGCATCTGTTTGGCTGGATGAAGTTTTTATCTTCAATACATTGATTAGGTTTTCTCGTTAAACTAGATTAGTTTCTCTGATCTTCTATCTTGGAAATTTTTGTTTCTCATGTTTTCCTACTTGAACTCGTTGAATTTGGCTTTTCAAATTCTTTTAAATTTTATACATTATGCTATTCTGACCAAGTGACATATTTTGATATGCTAGACGAATTAGAATTTTCTGTATATGTAGTTTTTCTTTCTTACATAGTATCTCCATATTGTTTTCCAGGGTGCTAGTGCAAAA
The DNA here is from genome assembly GCA_017140935.1 of Hamamelis virginiana. Classification (NCBI taxonomy): domain Eukaryota; kingdom Viridiplantae; phylum Streptophyta; class Magnoliopsida; order Saxifragales; family Hamamelidaceae; genus Hamamelis; species Hamamelis virginiana. The sequence continues at coordinate 1,406,989 of JAESVK010000879.1, read as the reverse complement.
AGATACACGCCTTTTGCGGGATTTACGAATAATGGCTTATTTCCGGCAGTGCTTTCCCAGTAACTTGAATATCAGCACAATCAAAGAACTTGCACGTGCATTGGCCTTTCACCCTCCTTATGAAATCCCGATATCAAGTATCAAGATTAGACATCTCCATTGCCAGGTTGAATTATGCTGTAATGTTTTTGAAATTTATATTTTTGGTGCATTTTGCACCAATACCACTTTGATAATTCTTATTTTGTTCCTGTACAATAAAGGATTGTTTAGAACATTATGAGGGAAGAAGTCAGGGATAACAGCTTGCTTAATAAAATTATCCATAATGTTGCTTTTACCTTTCGTATCCATGTCCAGGAATGGAACATTTTTTTCATGGTAAATTTTTCTTGCTAGGTCCCCAGTACTGAACTCTTCCACAGTTTGAATGCAACCATTGTTGGTTTGGCAGTTAGTTCTGAAGATTCTGAAAATTTACCTTCTTGTGTTGGCCTTGGTAGGTTATTTTTACTTCACAGTCTAACTAATGTTCAATTGGTTATTAGTTGCTTTGCTTGATAATTTTCATCAACATGATTTTTTTAATTGTTATGCCACTGTTTGCAGCGCTTAACTGTAGATTTTGGGTCTATACAGAAATTTAGAGACTATGACAGAACATATAGCTGCCTATTCATTTGCATTGCCCATAGTAATAAGAGACGTCTTTTTGTTGGAACTTTTAGAATTATAGATGGTGATTTTGATGCATTAGCATTAAGGATTGTGTATCAACGATCCTTGGTTCATCAGAAGCTCCTGTGAGCTTCTTGCCTCAGTCGTAGTGATTTGACTGATTTCCTCCTATATTTGATGCCGCAAATGGTGGGTCTGTTCTTCTGATAAGAAAGTGGATGAGTGAGTTTGTCTTTTTTTTTCGGGGCAATCAACCATCTTGTTGATAGTAGTGTGGCATGTAAGTACAGCATTGTGGTATATTATATGTATTTGGCATTGTCAAGGATATTTTGCTAACTGGTGTTGGTTTTTTTACCCTTGTTGTCAACTTTATCCAAGTTCTGATAGCTACTGATGTTTCAGTACTTGTTCATTTATCTTCCAAAATTTTCTATAAAAAGTATTTACAAACTGATATCCACAATGTGGAAGCCATTTTAGTATTATTCTTAAAAAGGTGGCAATTAACTTCCAAGTGTTTGAATTCAATGCTAAAAACTTAGATGGTGATGACATGAATGTGTCATGATTATTTTATGACATTGAACGCTATGTATTTGGTATTGGAGTTATACATCCCTGTTGTGTGCTTGGGCCAAGCATTGAATTCATTGGTAAGACTAGGGCAAGGTGGGTGCATTGGGTATCATAATGTAGCTGTTTAGGTGCAGAGGTTAGATCAATATGTATTGTTTTGGAAAGGATCTTACCTTTGTTTCAATTGACGGTTTCCTTAATAAATATGAATATGCATCTTACTGGAAATATGACTGCCCCATCAAAATCTTTTACGTCTCTTTGTCTTAGTTTGTTTACTACTGTGGGTTTGTGTTGCAATAACATCATCATTTCTTATAATCAAAGGTAAGTTCACATTATATCAGTATTTTTTTTTTCTCTTAGGTATTATTCTTTAAATGACATGCATAGATTAATAAATATGGTTATGATAACACTAATCGTATGTTTAAGTGTAAAGGCTGAAAATGTATTGCAGTAATTTATCAGAAATTGTTCTTATGTTTTTTATTTGTTCAATGACTTTATAAACCAGGGATTGTGAGGGGCATCGACACGTTCAAACATATACTCTATGTGATTACACCTGTTCCACAGAGCACTCTGGAGAAAGTTGATCTTCTTCTGCAGGGGTTTATCCAAATACCTACTTGTTTGTTGCAGGTAAATGATCCCCCTCCAACTGTACTATCTGTTCTGTAAAGTTCAATTATTTTTCTGGGAATCCCCCAATGGTGTCATCTCTGTACCATCTCATGCTTGATTTCTGTTTTTATTCATTTGCATATAAGACAAATTTAGATATTCTTGATTGACTGTTTTGTTTTCCTTCCCTGTTTTTCCAATATGGCCATTTAGAGTGATCTTCTTGCATATAAGTGGGTGGTTTGAATGTTATACAAGTCATGTTATTGAGTATAGTAAGATTTAAGACAGACTGATACTTGATGGGTCCTGTTTAGGAACTCCATTGGAGTAAAATTGAATGGTAGGCAGTATTAATAGCATCGTGTAATTGGAAAGTCCCAACAGCTAGTAAATTATTAGAGGGATCTCTTGTGCACCTTAATTCCCAAGTGCTTGGGTTTGGCTACATTGTTCTTCTCACCATCTCGGGCAACCTTTATTTCTCCAATATGATCGTGGGAAATCTCTCTTCAGACGACATATGGGCTACGCATACCGCCTCCATCTCACAGTATGCATTACATGGATAGAACAGAAAATAGATTACAACTCATACCACCATATGGTCCATATACATTCATGCCTCACCCAACAGCATTAAAGCTCTCTTTTTCCTAACATTATTTTTCTGTCAAAACAGAAGCTTCACTCTTGATCAAATACTCCAGTTCTTATTTTGGCCTTTGAACTCTTTTCAGGTCCAGGGATGCATATCTCCTTACATGTCTGCAAATGTTTTGCCTACAAGCTAGCGGATAAACAGTTGTTGGTAGCGAAGAATTTATTCATACAATCTCCTTCATAACTAGCTTAGTTTCCCAAGCTGGCAATAGGTGGGCAGTATAGTTACCGGGCAGAAGCCGGGTTTTTATGGCTTCAAAAGACACTGTGGACTACTTCTTTCCCTAGGATTTCAGTTACTTGATACAAGGGTTTGTTTTCTTTAAATGTCATGAGGTTCATAATTTATTACATACATGTTATGAAAATAGAATTGTACGATGGTGTAACAACAGCTAAAAATCCTCTGCACTTGTAGGGCTGACAATCAGTCAGATATACTTGACCTGGGATTATCAATTATATACAGGATTTTTATTTTTTCTATATCTGTGTTTTGGAAGTTGGTAGAACTTTCCTTATTTCATAATCTGGTTTATGGATTTGGGCTGCTTCTAAAGAGTAACTGTAGCTCCCATAATCACATGATTGGTGAGAGTAATGTTTTCGGTTCTCTACTATTCATTAAATGGTAAAAGGGGCTGCTGATTCATGGGACCAATGGTTCAACTGACTGTTTGGATGATAAGGAGAAAAACGAAAGGAAAAGAAAAAAGGCTATTACCCAGTGTTGGTCTCGTTTGGGGTACTGTCTTGTTGGATTATATCTGACATTATTGTTCACAAGATCCGTAAACAAGATCATAGATGATTCTAATGATTTTAAAACACTCAGGATTTGTCATCTGGGTGGTTGCAAGTATATAGTCTTGTGGATCCTGAGCCTGCCAGGTGCTGGTAATAATCTTTTTAACCTTATATTAAATGCTTATTTTCATTCTGAACATGACAAATATGGGAAAAAATTGATTGTAGAGAATTTATTTTTGGTTTTATATATTAGTATAGATATATTTATATGGATAATTCTTTTTCCTTTTTTTTTTTTAATATTAAAATTACTGGATTCGGACCACACTCGATGCATGTACAAATAAATAATAATTTATTAGAATTAAAAAATCATTCATAAAAATGAAAAAAACAGTGGTTATTAAAATATTATAGAAAAAATAGATTAAGACAGTTATAAAAGTAGTCTGCAGTTGAGTTTTTGAATTTCCTCGAGAATAAGGACAAATGATTGTGAAGACATATATAGCCTTCTAATCAAACACTACAAGAAAAACAAGCAATTGCAACGGAATTTTGCAACGGAATCAAAGGCTGTTGCAAGAATTCTATAATTGAAACGGAAAAAGCCGTTGCAACTAAACTCATTTTTCTACTTTATCAATTTATCTCCCACCGTCGCAATTTTGCAAAGAGTTGAAAATTTTGTATTTTTTTTTAATTTATATTTTCATTACGACGGCATTAGCCCTCGCAAAATTAAAAATGAATAAATTTATTACTTTATACGGTATATGAGAATTAAATATAATTTTTTATCAAAGAATTAAGTATTTTTGCAACAATCTATGCCGTCTCAGTGTTTCCCCCCAAAATACACCCCGCGCATATGTTCTCCCTCTTTCCTCTTTCCTCTTTCCTCTTCCCTCTTCTCTCTTTCTCTCTCTCTCTCTCTCTCTCTGTGTACTAGCATAACAGGGTTTTGAAGGAAACCTCCCACCACCGATCACTGCCACCACAGCCATCTTGAAGGGTGACACTCTCTCGCTCTCTCTCGTTTGCTCTCTCTCGCTCTGCACGCAGCTTTAACAATTTGTGAGCTCAATTGATTGAGAATATCCCTCACTCCAGCAATGAACCTCCTCTTCCCCTCTCTTTCTCTCTCAATCCGACCACTATAACAAAAATAGGCTAACAGGACACTAGATAGGGAAAAGATGAGGGTGCCCTAAAACCCTCTTTCCCTCTTGCCGTCCCACTCTCTTTCCCTCTTCAGTTGGCCGGCAACTCTTCTCATCGGAGAGTAACACTGCCGAGGAAGAAGATTCCAAAGAACGCCGGTGATTACAGAGCTTCTAAAGGAAGATTTCAGCCTCTTCTCCTCATCTAAAAAGCTTTTCAAACTCAAAGGAAAGAAGATTTCAACCTCTTCTCATATCTTAGGGCTTGATCAAACTCAAATAATGAGAAAAAGATTTCATCTACCGAGCTTCTGAAGAACACTTGGTAAATCTCTTGGCTTCTCGTCGTCTACATGGCCTGAACTTTGTTCCCTTATTTATTTTATTTTATTTTTTATTTACAGGTTGTAGAAGACAAGGGCACATACCAGGTTATATTTCTTTGATAGGTAAATCTTAAGCTTTATATATATATATATACCCTAAGTATAGATTTCTTTATTAAATATTTCAGCCTATTCTCATCTCTATATCATCTTATGTTAGCTTTTGTTTAGCCTTAGAGATGATGCAAAGAAGCCTTGTTTGCTACCTTTGCACACACAAAATCAGTACATACAACTACATACAAGAAAAACCTTATAGTGAATCAATGTAGAAGAAGAAAGGAGGCAAAACAGGGGCTGGAACCTCACGGACAGCGCTGCTATTCTCTTCTCATTAAATCTCTTGAATGTTGTAATTACTAGATAAAACCCTTTAAGAGAGAAGCCCATCAAGCCTTACACTTGGCACTACAAGAGATAACATGTATGTTATAGTTATATATATAAAAAGATTAATTCATGAATTAATGATAAGATTTTGGTATTAGGGTTGGTTTATCTTTAAGCTAGGTAATTAATTTACAAAGTAGCTAGGTGCATGGATGAAATTGCAAATGTATACAAGTAAGTTTGCTTAAAAGAATCAGATTTACATTAAATTGCATTCCCAATAAGGTAGGCTGATTTTGTTCATAATAAATTTATATATTTATCTGTATAAATACATACTAAGGTGGATACCAAAACAAATTAAGATGGTTGCCCGAGTTATGTGATAGCTCTCATCAGTTATTTGATTGCTTTGTTTTATTTATATGCATTTAGAAAAGAAATGTGGTTTTGTTGAAACCTTTTGTTATTTTTAATAGTCATGGCATAAGTGCTAATGATTTTTTATGGCTTGCGAGAAGTTGTATCTTAGTTCTTATCATTGTTCCATTGATCCAAATGATCCATATGATTGTTCCGATAAAAAAAATGGTAATGTAGCAACTGAATGCACTCTAACCATACTCCTAAGTCCCAGCAAAGTTCATCAAACAGTAGTCAGACTGTTGTCCTTCAACACTTTTGTTTCTTCTTTCTTCAGAGTGAGAGAAAAAAGTCTGAATTGTTGTTGTCAATTCAAGTGATAATATCTCACTACTTTAGCTTTTACCTGTCACAACTTTGACTTATTGTTAAAATTAGAATTGTTGAGAGCAAGGTTGCTTGACCTATAGCCCCTGTTTTTGAGACCATTGGTTTTGATGGAGAACCCAAATTTTTGTATTTGGAGCTAGAGATGGGATATTTAAGGAGACATTTTTTTAAAGGCATGTATGTAGTGCTTAAGTTGGCTGATAGTGGAAGTATTGAGTTTTGACAAGTTGGGTATAAGTTGGTTAGATCAAAGATGGTTGAGAACATGGTGTTGGAGGGCTGAATCAAATTGCGCAGTTTATTTTAGGAATTAGTACATTGTTTAAATATCTTGTTAGCTTAAGTGACCAAGAGAACAGTGATGATCTGCAGTCAATTATTGTAGCGATTAGAATACGGGTTACACAGCTGACTTTATTATTTCATTTGGTTTGATAGTGGAAGCATTGAGTTGTTTTGACAAGTTGGGTACTTATAACTTGGTTGATCAAAGATGATTGAGAATTTGGTCTTGGTGGGATGAATCAAATTGCACGGTTAATTTTAGGAAGTAGTACATTGTTTATTTATCTTGTCCCTGTAAGTGACCAAGAGAACATGGCGATCTGCAGCCAAGTATTGTAGTGCTTACTATATGGGTTACAGAGTTACATTGTTGCTGGCAACACTAATGTAAAGAAGAGAAGGGGCAGATTTAATTTCTTTCTTCCTAGATGGGCTAACCTTAGCTGTCCTCCTGATCGAAAATCACTTGAGGAATTTCCAGTGACCATCTTACATTCTCTGGTTGTTAGGTAGCTGATTCACTTGAGAAAGGCACCGAACATGAAGATGAATACATGATCAGTGAGAAGGAGCTCCATGTGAATAGGTAACGATTTCATCATTGTTTATTATTTTATTTATATTATGTCTATTACAGTTGAATGCAGCTGCACTTTTAGTTTAGTTTCCAGCTAATACCCCTCTTATACTCTGCTTGCTAAATATTGTAACCTAGTTTGTATAGTGCAATTGTGGATTTATTCTGTAAACAAACGTTTTGCTAGTACTTAATGTTGGGTTTTCTCTCTTTAAAAAATAAAAATGGATAGGCCTCTGAAGACCATTGCAAAAATATCTGGTGATGTCTACATCCCTCGTGGTGTCTCTGTCCCAGCCTTGGATAAGGATGTTCTTTGGGAATTTCAGCCTAAAAAATTAGGTTTCCAAGTGTATTTCAATATGGTTGTTATTTTGGACTGGGGATAGTTGATAGATTTAATTTCCTCTATTGGTGTCAGACGAGGGAGATCTTTTGACAAGTGGAGACCTATATGCTGTAAGTTTAATAATAATAATAATAATAATATTCTAGATAGATCATATATATTTCATTGTTATGTGGTCCTTTTGATTAACGTTTGATTTCTGATGCCTTCTTCAATTTACTGCCAGGTTTTTATGCAAAAATCCTGGGTGTGTAAATAAATAATTTAGGAGAAGCGGACAGGGAGACGGGATTTGATCTCATAGCTGTGGTAGCCACACATGATATACAGAAGGTAGTCTTTTATATAGAGCATACATACTGCAAAGCATTATCACGATTATATTTCATTTTATTTATTTGTTGTATAGAACATACTGTCATTATACCATGATTTCCACTAGTCATTTTGATATTTCCACTGGTCATTTTGCCTTAATTTACTCAACATAACATAGGATAGAAATACAAAGACATAGGCAATCTCTTACAATTACAGCAAAACCTGGCACAAATATTGTCCATTGCACCTTTTGTGTTTTGCGCCAGGTACACAATACTTGAATGCTTCTAGTTGTAGCCCTAATATGTTTTAGAATATAGTCATATTTAATAGAGCAAGAGTTTTGCTACATGTAGATATAATTTATTGATCTTTCTTAATTCCTTATCGTTTTCATGTATAGTACTCTAATAGTCAATATATATGACATCTGTACATTTTTTTGGCATCTAAATGTCATAGAATAGTCATGGACAACAAAAATCTACAGGAAATTGATAACAAGCATCCTCCTATACTGACTTGAAAAGCAAAAAGTTGAAAAGTTCTGAAAGTGTACACTTAACAATTATTCTTGTATGCCAAATCAGTAACATTTATTGAAGACAAATGGGCGACAAGTGCTTCTGGTTACACTCTTATTCATAAAAATCTAATTTTCTCAATGCTGTAGGCATATATGTGTGGAGTTTTCAACAACAATATCGTCCATGATGACACATTGATTAAGCAGGTTTGAGAACATAACTTACTCTAGCAACCACGCCTTCCACAATTATTATCCTTTTTAATGTTATCTGACAGTTTTCAGCATTTGTGTCTCTTATGCTAATGGTATATGTTTTGGATTTCAAACAACAATGGGATTAGGGATTTTGTTCTAATAATTGTGTCCTCTGTGCTGCGATTTTAGTGCTTCTGTAGGCAGGGTTTTGTCACTTAGAATTGGCTTCATGACTCAAAGTCTATAGTTACCTGGATTGCAGAAATTTTCGAAATCATCTTCAAGAAAGAACTTTAAAATATGGGGTTTGCTTTTCAGCCTTCACATGGCCTGCGGAGGCTTTTCAGAATGAAGATAAGCTGATGGCATTGGCATCGTGTCAGAGGCATACTTTATGTTCATTTAGAATTCAACATATAAGATGACTTATATTAGATGCTGCAATTGTATATTGTATTTATTTATCTGGACACATTGAATGAAACATGTTTCAATGTTACATGGCATTTTTATGATAAATTAGTATAGATTTGTACTATTTATTTCCTAATCAGTTTGGTCCTTTTGGACCCTACACACTACATACTTTGTTTTATTTGCAATTTTTTGATTCTCGATCTTCGGGCACCTAGTTGTTTGATTTTGTGGTACTTCTCTTTCCAAGGTATGCAAGTCTTATTCTAGGTGTCTTTATGCTGTATACCTTTTCTATTACATTCCAGAGTATGCGAAAGAGATTTGTCCTTGTGACTTACCAACAGCTCTGTTTAAACCAATATGCGAAAGAGGCTTGTTTGCACCGCTACCAACAATTAATCCTACAGTAACCTGACTGAAGATAATTATGGCTGCTTCAATTTTTTTTTTTTAGCTATTTTTCATCTTGCAACGGCAAATTCCCTTGCAACAAGTATCATAAAATAATAATAAAACCTTGCAACAGCAATTCCCGTTGCAAAAACCGTATAAATGACCGTATTTTGAACAGTGAATTTGCGACGGGAATTGGCCGTCACTAGTATTTTTTGCAACTGGAAAAGCCGTTGCAATAGAAATTGGGACGGCATTTTTTGCGACTATAGCATTTGCAACGGGATTGCAACGGAAAAAGCAGTTGCAAAACCCTTGTTGCGACGGGAATTAACTCTAGTTGCGACGGGAATAGCCGTTGCAATTGGTCATTTTTTTTTTGTAGTGAAAGTTTAGTGGAATTTGTATAAAAGGTATTTTGAGAATTAAAATTTGAGTACACCAAATTCTAATGTTGGCTTTATATATTAGTATAGATGGACCTAACTTCTCTCATCTCTCTTGTTTGATATTTTTCTATTTTTATTTAATAAATTAGTTTCACTTGTATTTAATTCTCATTTCGATATGATTTTTTTTTTCATTTTTAAAAAATATATATCCCACTTGCATCTCTCAAACGTTTTTAACTATTTTAATGTATCAAAATACATACTTTACTACACAAATTTAATTTAGATCAAACAGTCAAAATCATTTAATTAAAATATTAAATATTTTTTTACACAATTATAATTTATTATATGAGACCTTAATAATAAATTTAGCGCATCAAGCAAATTGATGGTAGTAAATATAAATATAGATTTAGAAAATGATCCACGCATGACATTGATAGGTAATTGTAGGATATATATCTTAAAAAACATATTGTTGGATCGAATACTATTCTTATGCATGTCATGCATCCTAAAAATCATAGTGATCCAACGGTCGGTTTCTCATAAATGAAACTATAAAAAACTATGATAGTTTTCATCGGTCACAAATTACGATCGTAGATTTCACAGTCTATATTTTGAGAGATACATTTTTGGCATGCAAGGCATCCATAAGAAGAGCATCTAATCCAATGATCTGTTTTTCAAAATACATATCCCATAATAAAGGGCTATTCGTGTTGGTTTTTTTTTTTTTTAATTATTTTTGGAGAACTATTTCTTTACATATCTCTTTAAAATTATGTTTTTACATATAAAAATTTTCATACTACAAGTGATTGTAACAAAAGTTGGGCATTCCTAACTTTTGCCACAATCACTTTTAGTATGTAAATTTTGTCATCCATCATATAATCCCCAAGTCATCTAAACGTGATAATCACCCAATCTCTTAAATCAAGTGAAATTTTAAACTCCAAAAGTGATTTTAAGAAAATCTAATGCAAATGAGCCCTCAATTAAAGACATCACTTTAACTAGAGTTAGATATATGCTCAAAATCATTCCTGATAGATAGTTACATAGGTAATTGTCTAGAAAAAAAAAATGAAACACAATTGTCATTTCTTTTCTTCCTCACATGTAATGCATGATCTACCTTTTCATTACTCGAAAAAGACACATTATAGTCTTGCCATTCAATATGTCATAGGTCTCTCTTTTTCACATTGGCTTACTCCTGCAAATGTTGCAAGAGTTAGTCATATACTATGTTTTATATTGGCTGGATAGAGAATACCCACCAGGTATAAGGATTTTTTGGTTCTAGGAGAGTAGTTTTTCAATAGGATGTTTAAAATTATTTAAGCTCATAATAATGGTATTAGAGCAGGCTTACATGTTTTTTTTTTTTTGGTAAACCAAGGTATGCCCAGGACTGATCCTCCGAGGTACTATTGGGCGTTAAACGGGGACCTCTCCCAAGAAGGTTTGTTGCATCCACAGGGGCTCAAATCCGAAACCACTTGGTTAAGTGACGAGAGCCCCTTCCACTCAGGCCAACCTTCTTTGGTGAGTAGGCTTACATGTTACATTCATATCAGTTGTATAGATTTTTTACCATACATTGTAGAGTCGAAGTAGGCTTGGGACCATAGTGAACTTTAGCTTCTCCAAGAGTGGAGCTCGCTATGATGATAGTATATAACCTCATAGTGCATCCACAATGCTAAAAGCCATTTTTTACCAATCAAAGCCTTCTTTTTTTTCTTTATTTTGCTAACCACGTTGAAATGACTAGTTATTTAGTTAGAGGCGCTCCAATGTATAAGAGTTATTTTTTGGCGTGCTCTCTATCTCTTTCTTTTCTTACAATCAAGCACAAATTCATATGCATTTTGTGTCTTAGATTGCGCTAAAAGTTTAGCCAAATTTGACTAAGTCAAAATTTGGAGATATTTGGCTAATACATTGGAGCATATAATTTTGGACTTTTAGTAAAAAAAAACAAAACTTTGGTTGATAATTTGATGCAATGAAGTTGCTTTTTATATATTTTGAAAACAGGGGAAAAAAGTTATTTTAAAATTTTTAAAAATCACAATAAAATTGTGAAAAAAATCAAGATTTAACGAAAAAACAAACAAAAATAGTTGTATATAACAGTAAACAAGGAGAGAGACAAGAATCACTCTCAGGGCCGGCTCAATATAATATGTGGCCTATTCAATATTTAATTTATAGTATAATATCAATTAACTCTTTATGTAGTAAAAATTATTTTAAATTCATTATTCTGGCCTTTTGGGATACAAATTATTAATTAAATTTTGATATTCAAGTTTTACCAATAGATCCTTTTGGATAGATAAAAATAGCTAATATTTCTTGTAATATAGTGGATGGTAAGTAAAATTTTTATACTTCATCATTGAAATTCTCATCAAATTGTTATTTTTTCTATAAATCACACGATTTTTTTTTTTTGAAATGAAATGTTTGTTCTATTTCCACAATATAGTCCCAAAAAAGAATTTCAAATGAATGTAAATCATTCATTTATTATCAATAAAACAATTTACTAAAAAAAATTAAGATTGAGACATTTGCCACATCATTTGGGATACCCTTTTGATATAATCTTTTTTGGGAATTTTCCATCAATATTTCTAGGGCAATTTCCATGAATAATCCTAAATTTCCAAAATATTACGCCTACGAACCTGATCCAAAAATAATTACGCAAATATTTTTTTGGGATATAAATACATTCCACTCATATGGGTATATACAATTTGACCATTGAAATGGTCAAAATTTTTGTACAGATGAATTAAAAAAAATTGAAGAGTCACCAATAATCAACACAATCCCCAATTTTGTGTATAATCCTCAATCCCCAATGATACAAATACAAATGATCAACAGAATTACAAATAATCATCAATCCCCAATTTTACTAAGAATACCCAATAGAGTAGACAAGATTTGATTGATTTGATGTTCTTGAAAAGCGCAAACTGAATGAATGACATGAATGATGTTGACGTGACATAAAGTGGATTGGGGATTCTAAACAATATTGGTGATTATTAGATAAATTGGGGATTGGGGATTCTGTTTATTTTTTGGGATTATACATAAAATTTGGGATTCTAGACAAAAAAATTTGGGGGACATTGAATGACCCGCATTAAATGCTGACGTGATATAAAGTGGATTGGAGATTCTTAACAATATTAGTGATTATTAGATAAATTGGGGATTGAAGATTCTGTTTATTTTTGGGGATTATACATAAAATTCGGGATCCTGTACAAAAAATTCAGGGGACATTGAATGATTAGCATTAAATGTTGACGTGACATAAAGTGGATTGGGGATTCTTAACAATATTGGTGATTATTAGATAAATTGGGGATTGATGATTCTGTTTATTTTTTGGGATTATACATAAAATTGGGGATTCTGCACAAATTGATCAAACTTCAATTTTGAGGGTAATTTCGTCCAAAATACAGTAATAGGTGTATATCCGTAATTAATTTTGGATCGGGTTCATAGGTGTAATATTTTGGAAACTTAGGATTATTCATGGAAATTGCCATATTTCTATAGTTTTCAAAAATTCCTTACATAAACTCATGTTTTGATCATTTCCCTCCATGCATCTCCGTACACTTAATTGGACATTTTTTGCCCTCATGAACGGTCAAATTTTGTGGAAAATGTGCCAAATTTTTATATACAATCCTCAATATTATGTATAATCCCCAATTTACTGAGTAAACCTCAATCCCCAAATAATCCCCCAAATAAGATATAATCTCCAAAATAATGATTAATCCTCAATTTTGATAAATCACTAATACCTATTTTGTTAAACAATCCCCCAAATTGTTGCTTTTTTATTTTTATTTATTTATTTTTTGCATCAAATCATAACATTACATTTCCCATCAAATCCAAAAAATGTGTTGAATACATTAAATCATACATAAACTCTAAATTAATTCATGATCCCCAATCCCATATTAAACCATAATCTCCAAATTAACGCAAAATTCCCAATATAGAATTTTTGTTCATAATCCCAAAAAATGTGTATAACCCCCAATTTCCATTATTTTTTTAAAAAAGATTTATATTGTGATATAATCATGACCTATTTAATGTGATTTGATATTACTAAAATTAGGGATTATATTCTAAATAGCGAATTATATGCAATCTGGAGAATTGGAGATTATTCACAAAATTAAGATTTCAACGTAAAGGTGGGGATTATGTTATGTGAATGTCATTTTGGTCCAAAAAAAATATTTTAGTAAATTTTGAAAACATGGGTTCATGTAAGGAATTTTTGCAAATTATGGAAATATTGAGAGAAAATCTCCATTTTTTTTGAAGGTATAGTATTTTCCTTTCATTATATCCAAAATCTTCCAAATATAAATTTAAACATAAAAGAAATGAGATCTTCTAATTATGTACCTGTTTCTGAAACTCTGTTCAATAATTGAAAAAGTATGATAAAGAAATTATTGGAGTGCCAATAAAAACCGAAAACTTACACTAAATTATGCTTAAAACAACTATTTGATAGAGTTGAGTTTATCAAATTTTAAAAATCATACCATTTGAATATGCACCAGTCAATCCAAGAGGGTAGCTTAGATGGTTGGGCTTCGGCGTATCAAGTCCGAGGTTTCCGTTTCGAGTCTCCTGAACCACCTACCCAAGGTATTTGTCTTACGTCTTATTTGATGTCCGTGGTTAGTAAGGTATTGCGGTCATCCGAGGGATTAGTCGAGGTGAGCATAAGCTAGCCCGGACACCCTCGTCATTAAAAAAAAAAAAAAAAAAAAAAATGCACCAATCTAGATATTGTGAAATCAAATGTATGAGAAATAAAATAAAAGAAATTAATGGTTATGTGATTCACCCATTTGAGGTGACAAATAGCTTAGACCATCTTCAAATCATCTACTCATCCTGTTACTTTAATTGTTTACTTTAATTGAGTAAAAATTTCCATTTGACATGATGCTTTTCAACCATTTACTCAAATTTTTATTCAAATATTTTTAATAATTATATTTTTCTCATCTAAAAAATGCCTCAGCCTCTTTCCTCTCTATTTTTTATTCCTTGTTAAAGAATTACAGGCATAGCGCAGGCCGCTGGGTGTTCTGCAGAAGTGAGAGAGCGCTTCACCGGGAAGAGACAGAAAGTTTCGCCGGGGAGAACTAGCTTCGCAGGGCTGTGGCTGGAATTTGTGCTTGGGTAGCCATGGCTGGTGCGTGGAAGAGGCAGCCATGGGAGGAGGCGGCCATGGAAAGAGGAGGAAGGTACTTTTCTTCCAACGGTGATATTTTGATTTACTCAAATATTTGAGTTAGAATTAAGTTTGGGTTTGAGTTTGAGTAAAACTCAAATTTGGTATGGGTTTAAGTAAGGGTTGGAGAAGAGTTTTTGGCATTTTTTACCCAAGTGTTTAAGTTAGGATTGGAGTTGCTCAAGAAGGATGGGGAAAGGCCACGTTTAGGCCAGGTGTAGAGAAGCATGTATGCTGCTGTAGAAACTGATACTGGGGAAGAAATTCATTGTCTCCAATTTTGTAAGAAAAATGGAGAGGCAGAAGATGACTGACAACAAATGGATAGCTACAGTAGCAAGCATATGGATACAGTGCAGCAGCGGCTCACTCTACACCTTCAGCATCTACTCACCTCTCCTCAAATCAACCCAAAACTACACCCAATCAACGCTTGACACCGTTTCCGTTTTCAAAGATCTCGGCGCCAACTCCGGCGTTCTCTCCGGCCTCCTCTACTCCGCCGTCTCCACCACCACCCATCGCCGCCGCCATCCTCCTTCCATCAGTCTTAGTGGGCCATGGGTGGTTCACTTGACCGGTGCGATTCAGTGCTTCGCAGGCTACTTCCTTATGTGGCTGTCCGTCGCCGGAGTCATTCATCGGCCGCCCGTGGCGGCGATGTGCTTCTTCATGTTTGTGACGGCTCATGGGATGACTTTCTTTAATACTTGTAATGTAGTTACTGCCGTTCGGAATTTTCCTAATTATGGTGGAACCGCTGTGGGCATCATGAAGGTATATCGATTTTTCTTCGTCTCCGTTTCCAAATTCTAATTTAAAATGTTTCCTTCTATGAATACATGTTGATTGCTATATATTTATATTGGAGTCATCAATTGTGGATGGTAAAATCGTTTTGTTTAGGATTTGTTTGGTTGTCGAGAAAAATGAGGAAAATAAAAGAAAATCTCTATGTGAATACATGTTAGTTGCCATAATCATTGTGGGTTTTGGAGTTATCATTTGTAGATTTGGTTAAGTCATTCTGTATAGGATTTGTGTGGTTGTGAAAAATTTGAAGCCTTACATCGGCTGATTAGTTTTGAAGAAAATGAAAAATTCTACTAACTCAACTAAGCAATTGGAGAAGACTTGAGTTGAGTTGATTATTTTGTTTCTGAAATGATTATATGGGTTGCATTTCTCTTTTCCTCCAGGTTCTCAGCAACCAAACGTGAGTACAAGGGAACATACCATTTTGTTTAAGAAATGTTTCATGTTGAGCCATCTTTAATGTTGTGGCAAATGGCAATTACATTTTTGAAATGGTCTTTTTGAATTGAAAGAATGCCCCATCATTTGAGAGAGTTTCAAGTAGGAGAATATCGTGAAGGATAACATTGCTCTTCATAGGAGCTTAAATGACAGTTGAGTATCAAGATGTTCTTAAGAATAATATAGAGATGCATGGATGACATATAAGGAATCTTAAACCTCTGATATCTGCTAGGCAATGGATTATTATTTATTATGGCCAATTGTCAATAGGCAATATTATAGCCATGAAGCAATTGCCACTTACTAGGCATTGTAAGTGATCTCCCTTGACAAACACAACCCCTCCCCCTCTTGTCCTCCAACAAAAAAGGGAAAATATCTGTAATGATCAATTGAAATTATTCAAATACCATGAAGTTTTGAAGGCTTGGAAAGCATGTTTTACTTGTTCAGTGAGGATCCTCTGCTTGTTGGGATTCAAATAAGTGTCACTAGTGTTTTATGGAGGCTATAAATAGGTCTTAAAGTGTAAAAAGGGAAATAGTTGTTGATTCAAGCTTTTGATTAATAATATTGCAGAGAGTTTTCTCTTTATTTTTCTTGTGGATTCAAGGACCCCTTGGTATATTCTGGGATTTATTTTCTAATTGAGGGATTCACCTTCCTCTTTTGTTGTTCATATGCTTTCTGCCACGCCATGTTTAGTTTTCTCATTGTGTTATTGGGACTTCATCTGGGGTCTAAAAAAAATCATTTTTTTTGCTAGGGTTTTCTAGGTCTAAGTGGAGCAATATTGATTCAAGTATATCAGACAATATTCAAGGACAAACCTGCCTCATTTCTTCTGATGCTGGCAGTTTTGCCCACTGTCAATGCTCTGCTGCTCATGTGTTTTGTAAGAATCTATTACACGGATGAAGGAGATGAAAAGAAGCACCTGAATGCTTTATCATTAATTGCTTTGATAATTGCTGCTTATCTCATGGCCACAATAATTTTGGAGAATATACTTACTTTGCAATTGTCAGCACGCATCTCTACATTTGTTGTACTTATTTTGTTACTTGTCTCTCCTCTTTGCGTTGCAATTAAAGCCCAAGCCCAGCAGAGGGAGTCTGATAGGATTTCACAAACTTTCTTAATTGAGGGGGATCAATTAATGGATGATCCCACTCAGTTGAATGCTGAGAAGATGCATGCAAGACAAGATCCCACGAGTTATCACCGACTGCCCAGTGACACTGATCAAGAGATGGATGCTACTGATAGGAAGACTTTGCAATGGGGAGAAAATCTGAATCTTTTGCAAGCCATGTGTACCACTAACTTCTGGTTATTGTTTCTTGCCATGGCTTGCGGTATGGGCTCCGGACTAACCACAGTGAATAACATTAGCCAAATTGGAGGATCTTTTGGCTACACAAGCTTTGAGACAAGTACTTTGGTTTCTTTGTGGAGCATTTGGAACTTCCTTGGCCGTTTTGGAGCCGGCTATGTATCAGATTATTTCCTGCATGTGAAAGGATGGGCAAGGCCATTGTTCATGGTCATCACTCTAGCAACCATGAGCATTGGTCATGTTGTGATAGCTTCTGGTTTGCCGGGTGCTCTGTATGCTGGTTCAGTATTAGTTGGCATTTGTTATGGGTCACAGTGGTCGCTAATGCCCACAATTACTTCCGAGATATTTGGTGTTGTGCATATGGGCACTATATTCAACACCATTACCATAGCAAGTCCTGTTGGATCTTATATTCTCTCTGTGAGGGTGGTTGGATATATCTATGATAGAGAAGCATCAGCAGATGGGAACACATGCTCTGGAACTCACTGCTTCATGTTATCTTTCTTTATTATGGCATCCGCCACTCTTTTGGGGTTTCTTTCTGCTTCGGTTCTGTTCTTCCGAACAAGAAGTTTTTATAACCAGGTTGTACTCAGAAGACTACAACATTCTGTGAGGGAGTAGAAAATTATAGTTGTTGCTGTTTACCAAGTGATTTCAGTAATAGCTAAACGCTTTTTTTTCCTTTTTTGTTCATTGCTTCTTGTGATATGTTACTGTAACAATCAAAATCTTTGTTTTCTCAAAACAGCTGTAGATAAGTTCATTTAATGGGGAATTGAGTGCTATTGTATCTGAAGGCATGTGATATTTTTATCTGTGGTAATATATTATGGGTTTTCAAGAAAACTGAACTAAAATTCTAGCTGGTTGATTACTGACTGAATTTCTGCTCTGGTTGTTTCAACTGAAGATGAATGCAAAACTAGTTGGGAAATAGCTTGTGCTTACAGAGTTGGGTCTTTGCAGCTTGATCTTATTTCATATCACACGTGCAGTTCCATATCTGTGGCAAATTGCCTAGCATTCTGTTAATTGCTTGTCACTTGCATAGTGCTTGAATTCCCTCTGCTTCAACAATACAATGGCAAAAGCGTTCCAAATCCATTGCATGACTGCATGAGGGTTTTTATACCCTTTTTATTTATTTATTTATTTTTATTAGATTGCAAGCTTCCAATCAGCTGATTAAGCTTGCAACATGAGGGGTCTCTAGAACACGAGATAATGTACATTAGCAATATGCCATGCCTAATTTGAAATTTAGCCTCTGTTTTTTTTTTTTTTTTTTGGCTTTTTAGGTTTGTAATCCTAATTGTTGGATTATGGGTTTGTCTCTTTCTCCATCCCTTTGCAAGGGCTTGTGTGGCCTCAAAAGCACCAACCTCTATTTGGGAATTTCGTAAATTGAGCTGGATCCAATCTCTTTATACTATTTCGTTTTTAAATAAACTAACTTAAAACTTGATTTTAAGAAAGGATAAATTATTGATTGACCATTTGTACTATCAGCATTTTTTACTTTGCACTCTTAGACTATTGATTGTAACACACTGACCCCTTCTAGTTTTAATTTGTGCCATTTTGCGAATTTTTGTAAGTTAGCCGCCATTATATTTTTTTAACTGAAAAATGGTGTTAGGTTTGTTATTTTTTATGCAATATTTATCATAAATTGCTAATATGTCTACAAGCATATCGGTAAAGTTTTTTAATTTTTTTCCATATATTTTAGTTATTATGAATTTTATTTACTTTAGAGAAAATAATTTATAAAAGTTAAAATATATTGAGATAAATTTTACCGATATACTTGCAGATACATTAGCAATCTAAAATAAATACTGTATATAAAAAACAATAAGTTTAACACAATTTTTTAGTCAAAGAAACAAATGGCTAATTGATAAAAGGGTATAAAATGCCACAAATCAAAACTATAGGAGGTCAATGCATCACAATTGATGCTCTAGAGGGGTAAAGTGAAAAATGATGATAGTACAAGGAGCAATCGGTAATTTCTCATTGATTTTTTATTTTTTATTTATTTTTTATTTTTTTTATCCCTTATTTTCTATGCAAGTCTAAATATATTTACAGAAAAACCAAAACAGAACTTATCAAATAGTGATAAATAAAATTTGAGAATAAAATAAAAATTAGACAAACTTATCTTTTATGAATTTAATTTTTTTTATTTTCCAAATAGTTCCACAAACTCCCTACAAGGAAGAGGCAGCTAGTATTGTTGCCGTGCTAAATGACCGTGGTTAAGATTTTTAGCCTACATGCTTATATCCTAACAACTCCATTCCATGTGCAACAATGGGAAATTGATGAAAGGTAACCTAATCTAAGCTAACATTAAATTCTAAACCCTAAAATCTCTTAAAAAATGATATTTGTTCCATAAGTCCTTGACAGAAGTATTTTGTATCACTAGGATTAAGGGTCTTTTTAACACTGCATATAGACACAAAGTCGGAAATCTCAAAAACATAATGGTATAAAACTGAATCTTATGATATAAATCTCGGAACTTAGAGACTTTTGGATAACTTTTTTATAAAAGTATTATTTTTATATCTTGGGACCTTATCTCAATACAAAACCAACAGAGACCCTAGTGTTGTTTCATGAACCTCATAGGATGTGAATGCTATTTTCCGAACATCAAGGAAGACAATGTAATATTCTATTTTCCGAATATCAAGGAAGATAAATGTAATTTGGTTATATCTATATAGGCATTAGGGCGGAACCAGGATTTTACCTCAAGGGGCCAAAACTTTAACGTAGGGATAAAGTCGGAAATACTAATATGAGGTGCACTTGACACAAAGTTGTGTCAGGTGATATCTGTATGGCCAGTTGTATTACAGATTTTGAAAAACCTACTGATAGATTAGATAATCTTTTTATGTTTTTCATATTGGCCAAAAATCATGGTGATCTAATGGTCGGGTTTTGAAAAAACATACTAAAAAAATAGTGATATTTTAAAGAACAAAAAAGAAACAATTTTTCATTGTGACAATTTTCACAAACCAACTATTGGATCACTTTGATTTTTGACAGGAATGAAAAACATAAGAAGAGTATTTATTCCTACGGTCGGTTTTTCAAAATTTATTTTGCAATTACCCCTACGAAGCTCACCTGATGCACCATATATTAGCATTTTTAGGACAAAGTAGACATTTCTCATATGAAAATGGTGAAAAATACTCATTTATAATATGATAATTTTAAGGCCAGAATCACAATATTTTAAAATATGCAACAATTAGGGGGGGCCATGGCTTAGATATTTTGTATAAAATATGCATTGTATTATATAATATACATAGACTATTGTAAGTTTGCTAAACATCGCCCCCTTCCCATACTCTAGGTTCCGCCACTAATAGGCATGTTATTATAAGTTGCATTTTATACAATTTTGCATAATGTGATATATGTTTAGTTAATGTGAT
Source organism: Hamamelis virginiana (assembly GCA_017140935.1). NCBI lineage: Eukaryota > Viridiplantae > Streptophyta > Magnoliopsida > Saxifragales > Hamamelidaceae > Hamamelis > Hamamelis virginiana. Next base: position 1,386,195 of record JAESVK010000879.1, on the reverse strand, counting down.
GCGGGTATTTTGAGAAACCAACCATTAGATTAGATATTATTTTATGCATATCATATGTGCTAAAAATTACATTAATCAAACAATGGATTTCTTAAAAAATCGACCGTAAAATATCACAACAATAGTTTTGAAAAATCAATTATTGAATCAATATGCATAAAAAAAAATATTTATTTTAATAATTAATTTTTCAAAATATATATTCAATATTGATTAAAAATAAATCACTTTATATAAAATTACATTACATAAAGCACACCATATAATAACATGTCTAGATTTTTTTTTATTTTTTTATTAATCAGTATATCCCCAAATTATGTATATGCGGATGGATGTCTTCTATGGCACGATCGGATTGAAGGCGTCTAAAATGTTTCCCGAGGGCATGTTCTCGGCTAACATTTTTATGTTCGCGGATACTTTATTTCATGCCTATCTATAACTATAAAATAATATTTATACGCGGAGAGTGTTCATCTCCGTTGTTACTGTAACCTGCGATTTGAGTTCGACGAAGAAGAAGAGCAGAAGCAACAAATCATCATAAGCTGAAGATGAAGACGACAAAGGGAGGGAAAGTCATGAACCCTACGGATGCTTACCGTAAGGAGCTTCGCAAGAAGGAACTGAAAAGGGTAAATTTCCTCGAAAATGTATCCCCTAGGGTTTTTCTTTTTTCTTCCACCCTGTTTGGTTGCTGGGAAAATGTAGGAATAGACAAGAAATTCAATTCTCGAAGCTTTAGTTTATTTCTTAAAAAAAAATTTAGGAATCCGGATTATGTTAACCAATATAGCGATTGAGTTAAGTTTTACATTTTTGAGAAACCAAAACAACACACAACTTATTCATTTCTTATTACTCGTCAAACGAACGGAGGGTTAGTCTAGGTTATTTAAATGTCTTTAGGATTCCACTATTGTCTTGATTAATTCTTTGATTAGTTTTACGGACACACAAAATGTGCCCTAATTTGTGTTCGTGTGATGTTCATAGGGAAATAAGTGAAAGTCCAAAATTTGTTTTCATTGAATTTCCTTAATTGGATTTTCATCAGATAGCGATTGGGAATAGTGCATCTGATGAAAATCCAATTAAAAAGTTTTAAAATTTATTAAACCCATTGAAAAAAAAAAAGTCACGCGATGATCTGAAACAGAAATAAAATCAAATTGATAGAAATTTTATATTTCAATGAGGGCAGTTGCATTTGCACTCCACTTCTAGCTTTCCATGCTCCAGGTTGTGACTGAAAAGGAAATTAATGAACACATGAAAAAAAAAGGGATAGTGGGAAGCTAGAAGTAAAGTGAGACTAGTGCTACTCAATTGATTGTTGTATGTAATTTTTCATTCTGTTGTTATGATATCAAGAAGGAAAATTTCTTTTCAACTTCCCTACAAAATCTCTCTATATTCTGGCACATAAATGAAGGGATGAAATAGATTATATGCTACCAATTTGTATGTTGTATGCTTTTGTGAGCCATTATGTGTTTTATTGTTAATCATACTAGGCTACTAGCATTTCAATTGCATTATATTTACAGATTGGTCTAAATTTCAGTTATTTATAATGTTTGATTTTTTATTTCATTTTTCAATTTTTTTTTTATGGTTTTTGTTTTTATTAAATAAATCAATTTTTTATGTGCTTTTGTGAAACAGGTTTATCCATCTTACATTGGATTTGTTTTTAAACACCTTCTTTTCATTGTTGATGGACTTAACACATGCTTTAAATCTATCTTCAAACACTACTCACTCTGTATTATTTATCTTTAACAGAACAAGAAAGAAAGAAAGAAGGTGAGGGAGGTTGGGATTTTGAAGAAGGATCCTGAGACACTCAAGGAGCAGATTGAAAAGCTGGAAATGATGAGTAAGTAATCATCTATATATTATTATTATTATTATGATGTAAAATTGTTTTTCATTCATTTTAAAATGATAGGTTCTTTTTTGTTGCTATAATTTAAGGAGAGCAAGCAGAAGTTATCATTACTTGTCAGAGTTTGTTGGCTATGAAACTGCATCTCTGCCATTTTAATGAGAATGGTTTGTCCAAATGTTTGGGAAAGAATGGGTTTGGTAAGAAATCGCACTTAAGATGTACAGACTATTCATCCAGAGAGGATACTATTAGGGGGCATAAATTCTGGTGCTATAAGACTAGGATTCTTGAATGAGGAGTAAAATTTGTCATCACACATGAAGACAACTAGACCTTGATGAAACCTCAAATCTTTGAATGCTTCTTTGATGCTTGACTGAGAAGGTGATGGCGTTTCACCTAGATTAGTTTTAGTAGTTTTTTATTATTATTTATTATTTATTTATTTTTTAAATAAAAGAACCATATTGAGTTGGTGGGAGGTTTTAGTGTTGACCCCTAACATGTATTAGAAAAAGCATGGAATAGAAAATAGAGGGAGACGTAAATGCCTTACCTCTACATAGGGCAAAACCTTTGGTATGCAAGACAAACATAAGAAGCAAAAAATGCCCAATGAACGAACGTCATGTAGGCCTGCCTTCTCAAGCAAGATCAATCCTTTAGCGAGTTTAGAAAGTGAAGACACCTACAAGAAAAGGAAATCAAGTCGCTCATTACATGCCTAATTTGCAATGCATAGGCCGCTTCACTTTATTACCTTCCCAAAATAGATGAGGAATGGAGAATTATACTAAAAGATGAGTTAATGGTAGAGAAAATTGTTAAATAGCTTTGGTCTCTGTGTGTGTGCGCGCACGTGTGTAGAACTTAGTAGTTTTGTACTCATGTGTAAGCTTTGAGCTTGTCCATGATAAGCTCACAGAATCTTCTCTCTTTCTTCATCTTCTTCTCCTCTGATTTGATGTGTTTTGGTTACAAACCTCGAATTTCTTGGACCCCCCTCCTTTTGAAGAACACTTGCACAAATTATACCACTTATACTTGGGCTGCTTGTTAACTCATTTAGGAGGCATCCATACTTGTATAAGCGGGCTATGTAGAGAGGTGAAAAAAGTTATTGCTTTTTGATCTCAAGGACCAGATGTACTGGCTTACTGTAAAAGATTTTTATGACTAATTGGTATTTGGGTTTAATAATCTGTGCATTTGTGCATAATTTATGGGATTGTCTATTGTGTCTGTACTTCACTGTTTATAAAAGACAATTTTTGGATTACAATTCAATCTTTGAAACCATGCACAATGCTTTTCAGTGAGAGAGAGAGAGAGAGAGCGAGAGAGAGAGAGAGAGAGAGAGAGAGAGAGAGGAGTTCCTCGATTTGTTTGGTATTGCGGTTCACAGGGATGCATGGATAAAGGATAGTGTGTCTTGGAGAGGTCAGGTGATGTTCTGGAATATTGAATTCGATAAAAATTCCCATCAAAAGAACTTTTTGCTTGGAAAGAGCTGCGGCTATTTGGTCACAAGAAATCTTTGCTCAGTTTTCTTAGTTCTATATCTTTGTAATAGTTTAGCTTTCTTTTTTATATATCTTGCTTGTACATGGGTCCTTGACCCTTTCTTGCTAATTTAGATTTATAAAATTTTTACTTGATCAAAAAAGAAAATAAATTTTCTTTCTTGAATAGCTTTCTTATTCAAATTTACCTATGTGAATTATCAATTGATACAGAAGCAGATGGGGCTCTGGACAAAGCAAGAAAACACAAGAAGAGACAACTGGAAGACACATTGAACCTTGTTTTAAAGAAGAGGAAGGTATTGGTCATAATATGAACCGAAACGCCCCCCCCCCCCCAAAAAAAAAAAAAAACAAACCTCATTTATTAATCGAAATTTCAACTATATATATATATGTATACAGAGCTGCTAATATAAGGTGCACCTGATGCAAGATCAGGTGGCCTCTTCTAGAGCCACTTGTTGAGCATATTTTCGAAAATTGACCGTTGAATTTGATGCTCCTTTCATGTATATCATGTTTGCAAAAAATCACAGTAATCGAACAGTTGGTTTATGAAAAAATGTAACTTTGAAAAACTGTGGTTTTTTTGTTCTTTAAAATGTCACCCTTTTTTTCACAGTCAGCTTTTTAAGAAACCGACCGTTGGATTACTGTGATTTTTGGCAGGCATGATATACATAAAAGAGGCATCAAATCCAACGGTCAGTTTCTGAAAATATGCTCAACAAGTGGCTCTAGAAGAGGCCACCTGATGCAACTTGCATGAGGTGCACCTTATATATATATATATATATATATATATTTCTATCACTTGTGCTTTTTTGAGATAAAGCATGATTAATTTTGATTCCCTTTGAAGAAATCCTTTATTTTTTTGGGAATATATATATATATAACTCCAAAAAGAATTTTATAGTAAAAAATCATAATTTTAAAGATGTATTGCCCAGTCCAAAAAGGGATGAATATACTCAGAAAACTCCACTGTTTCGCTTCAATCCAAAAGTTCCCTTAGCTCAGTAATTTGGATGAAAAAGTTTAAGTGCTCATGACTATAATGTTCAACATTAAGAACTTGTCTACCCTTACAGTCCCAAAACACCAGTTTTTAGAAAGGAAAAAGAAAAAGAAAAAGAAAAAAAAAAAACCCTCTTTTGATGGCTAAATATGTTGCCTCCAAAAGACACAAATTTTGACTGTTTTATTTTTGTTTTTACCTTTTATTTTTATGTATAATAATCTATTGTCTTAGTGGGAAATTTATCCTTTTGTTAATTTTTTTTTTAATGGTGAGCCTTTTTAAATTTACCATGTTCAAGTGTTATAACATGATGTTTTCTTTATTTTATTAGACGCCTACATGTGATGGAGCAACCTTTTATTTTTTTATGACTCTTCTGGACAGGAATATGAAGAAAAATTGCGGGAAAAGGGTGAGACCCCAGTAATGTTCAGGTGAAGAAGTCTCTCTCTTTCCTCTCTATGTACATGACGTTGAATCTTAAAAATTTCATTCTGTTTGTTTTCATTTACAATCTAGGGTTTCTATTGTTTCTGCTGTAGTCATTTGGGACCTCCTAGAAAACGTGCGAGTATGGAAGAAGAGGAGAGAGCCAAGCACCCAAAACCTGAAGTAAGCTGACCTGACTTGTGCAGGCTACTCTATCAAACCCTTCTGTTTACTTTTAAAGCCTCAATTTATCAATTTGTTGTTGCAGGACTCTGTTTACTATCACCCTACGCTGAATCCTACCGGGGCCCCACCTCCTGGAAAGCCTCCCATGTTTAAATCATCAATTGGTTGGTTTAGCCTTTTCTTATACTTTTCCACTTCAATGTTTTGGCCTCTCCCCCCCACCTCTCTCTCTCTCTCTCATGTTTAATTTTTGGATTTGGACTGCAGGACCCAGAATTCCCTTATCAGCAGCTTCATCTAGTGGCGCTGCATCATCATCACAGACAGAGTCAGAGGATGTTGCTTTAGCTGTACCTCCTCCACCTCCGCCACCTCCTCCTTTGCCGAATGCTGGTGATTTGGACTCTGGAGATGGCTCTGTTATACCTGCATCTTTGCCTTTACCACCTCCACCACCAATGCCACCAAAGCCTGCTTTGGCAGACTTGGGTAAGTCATTGCCGCCGCCACCTTTGCCGCCACCACCTCCTGGGCCCCCACCTAAAGAACAACTTGCAATTCGCCCTCCACTTCCACTACAGTCTGCTCAGCCACCTCCACCTGGAACAGGCAGAAGCGAAGGGGAGAAAAATCAATCCGCAACCGCAATATCAGATAACCCAAACTCCAAGGAGCCAGCTCAGGTAAGCTCTTCCTCTTTCATTTTCTTGAGATAATTTTTAATGGCATGGAAATGTGATCATCAATTTCTAATAGGCATAGTCTTTTCCAGTGAGAAAATAGAAATGAAATTGAGATGAATTTTTTCCCCTTTTGGGCATTTAATGGATGAAACAAGTGTATACTTGGTTGAATTTAGCAAGAAGTGTGTACTGGATTATCCAGTGAAAAATGAATAAATAAAAGTGTATAGTTTGCTGGTACAAGCCCCAAATCCAAATTCATTGAAAACTTCTTTTAAACTTTCTTGCAAACTGTTGCAGTTAATGTTCATAAAATAGTAATAATCTCTCTCTCTCTCTCTCAAATAGGTGCCATCCACACTCCCTCCACCTCCTCCGCCGCCTGGGTTGCCATTGAAGATGGCAAGCAATCAATCTGAAGGTGCACCATCCGAATCTGAAGCCAATAATCCTGCAGGAACCAAGGATCTCCCTAAAATGGTTCCCCCTCCACCTCCTCCAAGGCAACAGCCTCCAGTGCCTAGACCTGGCCTGATCCCAACTTTACAGCCTGATGTATTACCCCCAGGAATTTCACGGTACCCCCCTCCGCCACCTCCACCAGATATGCGGCCTCCATTATCTGCTCCTGGACTTCCCAGCCAAGCTGCTCCACCGGGAATGATGGTCCCACTAATGCCAAGGCCACCTTTTGGTCCTCCCCCTGGACCTCCCCCAATGATGAGACCGCCACTTCCACCTGGTCCTCCTCCTGCCTTCCAAGAAGATGATCATTCTGCAATCAGACCATCAGTCCCTCAGAAGCCATCGTACATCAAATCAGCTGCTTCTACTGTTGTTAAGAGACCACTGGCGCAGCATACTCCAGAACTTACAGCTATGGTGAGTTTGATTTTCTCTCTGCTAGTTATATGTTGCAGCTTTATTTTTACAGAGTACCAAGTCTAATGCTTTGGTGGTTAGTGTGTCAGAAGTCAGAACTATGTAGTATAATGTATGCTGTTTAGTGTTGCATTGTCTAAGAACAACTTTTCTGGTAAAAAAATATATTAGAATGTATTTCGAAAAGAAAGAACAGAAACTTTATTTTTTATATACTGTCCAATGTTCTGATAAATAGAACTCGCATTGGTTTGGCTAATTAATGAAAAATAAATATATAATAGAGCTGGCAATGCTCAGGTTTGGACCTTATAGAGTTCAGTAGGGTCCAAATCTTTCCATTCAAGTATAAATGGGTTGAAAAGTTGTAAGCTGAACCATTGTAGTAATGCCTAGGCTTGCCTAGGCTATGGATCTATAGCTCTACTGATAACTTAGATGGTCATTCTATATGCATGATGAATATAACATGTCAACTGTCATATATTGACTCAAAGCCAACCCATTTATAAGTGCTCAACTGAAACCCAACCAGCGAAACCTGGATATTTAGAAAATATTATATAAGATATTAAAAGAAAAAAATTAAAAATATATGAAATATTACAATATGTTGATTTTGGGTTAATTGTATCGTGAAGCCCCAGATTTTTTGAGTAACCCAAATTCATCTTGTTTACAAGATATGCATTCAAATAAGTCAAATCCAACAATTGTGTGAAATATGATTGATATTTTGTTTATGGTGGGTATCGATTCTGAGCATCAATGGATTGAAAAATGCCGAGCTGAACCATGGCAATGCCTGGTGAGCCCTGGCAATGGCCCTAAAGATAACATTTGGGGGTGTAGGCAGATGCTGTGTACATGTCATACTGACTTGATTCAAGGCTGAACCCAAAACCAATCTGCAGAAATTAGATGGGAATCTCTGCATGAGAGTATTACCCCAAACCTAGCTGTGCATGATGTTGCAACCAGAGCAGCTGCTCATAGTTAAACTACGAACTGTTGTGGATTCTTCCTCAATCTAAGCCTATATGTTGGTCTTCATTCAGGTTCCTGCATCTGTACGAGTTAGGAGAGAGGCTGCTGTTCCGAAAGCAAAGCCAAAGCCAACACTCCCAACAATGGCAGCAGCCAACCGACCAGCAGCTCCTACTGTTGTGAGGCCAGAGTTTACTATTTCATCATCAGCACCAAAACCGCAGAGCATTGATGACTCATATACAGCCTTCTTGGAGGACATGAAAGCGCTTGGTGCACTTGATAGTTGAACCGGTTTTAGCTGGTGAAGACATGCAAGGAATTGGAAAACAAGATGGCATGCATGTAGCAAAATGATTAGAGATGTGTACATGCTATTTTAGCGGAACTGGGGCTTTCCCAAATGGAAATATTTATCATTATTGGTGGCCTTGATCCTTCTGCTTCCCCGCCCTGTAATGTAATCTCCCTTAAATTGGTGGAGCTTCATTTTCCCATTGTTCCAATTATAGACCATCATTCTCAATTCTTGAGATAGTTGTAACTCAAGGTCATTTTCATTTAGCAAACAGATTATATGTCAACCTGGAGCAATTGTCGGAAAGTGAATTACATTGGCATATTCTTTTTCTTTATCTGATTGTGTGGATTTGTCTAGGTTGTTGCATTTGAAATCCTACACGTAATGGACTTGGTTCAAATGCTTTTAAAACAAAAATCGGAACAATTTCATTTCAGGTGGCATCTGGGGTTTAAATGAGGCTCAATTCCCCAGTCTTTCATGATTCAAGAATCGGAATGGCTAGCACAACCAGCATCCAGTCTGGCAGGCAACTTAACATACCTTGTGGCCTCCACCCTATTACACTAATTCCATATGCCCAGCGGAAAAAGTGTAGCCTAGGCCCATAAAATTGTCAATTGGCTAAACTACTTTCAGAGTTTTAGTTTAGGGAAGCTACAAATGGATCTCTCTCTCTCTCTCTGTGTAGAGGGTCCCAAAAAGACCCATGTTGTAGCAAAGCAGACAATCTCAAATGTGTCAATTAAAACCCGTCTTGGGTTTTTCTACTGCCTCAAGGTCTGGTAACAACTCCATTAAAATATGCTTTTAAGTTTCAAGCACCAAAATCCAAGTGAATTTTACTCGTTAAGTTTACACATGCAAAAAAAAAAAAAAAAAAATTCTTCACCAAGACTCCTGTCATGCTTTTCCCAATATGAGTGAGAAATTCAATGAGGAAAGAAAATGGCTTGTGGAATTATAAAGACTGGATCATATAAAGACTGTGATTGGAGGTAAGAGAATGAGGCTGCTATTTGTCTGCAGTTAAGTTGTCTCTGTTATATATCTTCAATTGTCAACCTGATCTTGGAGAGAATGTATTCTGTTTGATCCTATAATATCAATTTTTTAGTAGAAAATACTAGTGAAGTTTCTCTCCTTTTTGTGTTTAACATAAACACCAGAGAGATGATGAGTGGTTGTGTTGGCATTCTGTTCCTGTTAACTCTATTGTTGCTTCAATATTATTCTTCATCATATCCCTTGTGCACAAACTCAAGTGGGTCTCTCTCTCTCTCTCTCTCTCTCTCTCTCTCTGTGCATGGGCATGTGTGTGGTTCCTTTTAGTTTAATACATTTCCATTTTTCTTAATGTTTCATATATGTCTCAGCGTTTCTAACTTAGTCCTCAAATGGATTCTTTGCTTTACATGAAACAGTTGCACCCTTTAACCTGAAGACCCCTCTCAAATTCTGTTCTTATAATGGGAGTGTTTGCTGTGACTCTGCTGAAGATAAGCAATTGCAGAAACAATTTCAAGCACTGGACATCTCTGACGCAGCATGTTCTTCTCTCATAAAATGCAGTAAGCTTCCTAAACCCCAATTTTTGAATATTGCTGCATTTTGATTTCATCATTTCAATCAGGAGTGTATTAATATTTCATATATCATTGAATATCAAAGCAGAATATTGAAAGTTCCATCAGCAATCGCTAACTTTATACTCAGTTATTTCATATAGTTATGAGGACTCTGGAAATAATTTCTTATAACATCTACATGTTTATTTCTCTCATTAAAGACTAGATAAGTAGCAGATGAAACGTTGTTTTAGATTTCAGCTTCATCAACGATGTTCACTTCATGAACTTATGTCCCGTGTAATTATTTCTGCTCTTGAAAATGGTTAGTGTTAGTGGCCCTTGTGGCCAAGTGATATCTCTCCTCACTCACAATGTGGAGATCACATGCTCGAGTGGTGGGGTGGGGATTAAGGAAGAAGAGAGAGAAAAAGGGGGGGGGGGGGTGGGCCTGGGGGGGGTTTTCCAACACACCAACCAAAAAAAAAAAAAAGTTTGGCGTATGGAATTATACCCCATGCATAGCAAAAATTGTTTCACTATAATTACTATTAGGTTTTCTATTGTGTGGTTTCAAAGCTATAGTGGTATAATTTCTGAAGAACCAAAATTCAAATAAGTTCAACTGTCTAGATAAATTGAAGGGTAAATTCTTAAACTGTGCAAGGAATCACAGAAAGCTGATATTTAAATAGAACTAGTAATGCCCTTTCAGTAATTGCTTTATTAGTACAGATAAAAATGGTTTTTTAACTGAGTTCATGAGTTTGCAATGAGTTGGATTTAGAGCTTGGATTTCCAGGTTGTGATTATGAATGTAAAGCCAACAATAAGTGGATTTTCTTCTCGTAAAGATGTTCATGTTTTGTTAATCTTTGTACAATTATTTTTTGGCAGAAATGTGATCAACATTCCGCTGAGCTCTTTAAAGTTGACTTGGGTCTTAAAAATATTCCTGCTCTATGCAACTCCACAGCTTCAGTGAAATCAAAAAAATCCAGGGCTAGTGCTACAAATGACTTCTGCACAAAGGTATGGAATGCATGCGGAAATATATCCATCTTAAATTCCTCATTTTCTCTATCAGTGCGAGGAAGAGATGGCGTGCCATCTCCTTCCAAACTGACTGATCAATGGCAGTCAAAGAGGGGCTTCTGTGAAGCATTTCGTGGATCTTCAGGTGATGGAGCAGTTTGCTTCAATGGTGAATCAGTTTCATTCAGTGATGCAGAACCTCCTCGACCTTTGACTGGTTTGAGCCTTGAGAAAATTGGAAATGGTTCTTATCTCAATATGGTTCCACATCCTGATGGCTCCAATCGCGTCTTCTTGTCTAACCAACAAGGCAAGTTATGGTTAGCGACTGTTCCCGATGAGGGATCCAATAAGATATTGTGGATTGATGAATCCAATCCTTTTATAGATATAAGTAATGAAGTAGTATTAGATACTGAGTTTGGTTTGATGGGTATGGCATTCCATCCAAACTTCACTCAGAACGGCCATTTCTTTTTATCATTCAATTGTGATAAGATGAAACAGACAGAATGTTCGGGGAGATGTTCATGCAATACAGATGTGAATTGTGATCCTTCGAAGATTGATGATGATAAAGGGGTCAAGCCAGGCCAGTACCATAGTGTTATTGCAGAGTTTACTGCCAATAGTACTGCATCAGAGCCTTCCTTGGTACAAATCCACACTTCTCTCATATGATTTTTGAAAAAATTCTCACCATATAATATTTACATCCTCAGTTGTGTTTCAGGCAAAAAGTGCAAACCCATCAGAAGTGAGAAGGATATTCACAATGGGCCTTCCATACAGAGGAGGTCATGCAGGTCAGATTCTCTTTGGACCAGTTGATGGCTATCTGTATCTTGCAATGGGAGATGGTTCAAGTAAAGATGATCCATATAACTTTGCGCAGAATAAGAAATCCTTGCTTGGAAAGATCTTGAGGTTTGACATAGATAACATACTAAGTGCGAGCTGTGACCATAAGGTTTGTATTGAACAATTTTTTTTTTTTCCTTTTGAAAGGTAAATATTGCCTTAATCTCTTTCTCTCTCTGCTTTGTATAATATGAAGCACATGGAATTTACAAGCCAACAGACATGCTCCTCTAATGTTTTCTTACGCTATCCTTGCCGTGATCCCAGGTGCAACAGAAATAAATGACCAAGGTCTATGGGGAAATTATTCTATACCAAAAGATAATCCTTACGTAGATGACAAAGAATTGGAGCCTGAGATTTGGGCCTTAGGTTTTAGAAATCCATGGTGCTGCAGTTTCGATTCAGAAAGACCGTCCTACTTTCTTTGTGGGGACTGTGGACAGGTTTGGAGATTGCTATGCTCTAAGTCTCTAATTATCTTTAGCATGTCTTAAATATATGCTATGTGCTAAATATTGTGACTTCCTCAAATCACAATGTGCAACTTCAAGTCAATTTCTTTTTTGATGTTATCTATTCTCATGATGTGTAGCTCTCATGATGTTATCTATTCGCATGATGTGTAGCTCTCCGGGTTAATTGGAAAGGTGGTTAGTTCAAATTAAAACCTTCGGCATAGTTGGATGCCTGATATCATCCAAGCAGGAGGCAGGCGATGCTCAGATTGTTCATTAAAATGGACCACTTCCAGCATTTTATGTGTCTTTAGAGAGTCGTGTAAATTCTTTTTTTTGTTTTCCCTCTCATAATTTCTTAATTGCAACTAGCAGGATCAATACGAAGAGGTTGATATAGTGACAAAGGGCGGGAACTATGGATGGCGGGTTTATGAAGGCCCCTTTCCTTTCCGTCCAGCACAATCTTATGGAAGGAACACTTCTGCCAATTCCATAAACCCCATCTTCCCTGTAATGGGATATAGCCACTCTGAGATGGATAAGAATGTTGTATCAGCCTCAATAACGGGTGGTTTTTTCTATCGATCAATGACTGATCCATGCATGTATGGAAGGTTAGTGTGTTTCCATCCAATCTGATAACCAATTCAACATCAAATGGTCCTTTTTCTGTGAACATGGAAACTCAAATGACCATTTAACTATTATACTTGTCAATTAAATTCCAGGTACTTGTACACAGATTTGTATGCAAGTGCTATATGGGCAGGTACTGAAAGCTCCCAAAACAGTGGGAACTTCACTACAGACAAGATTTCTTTCAGGTGTGCTTATGACTCTCCAATCCAATGTAGCTCAATGCTGGAAAGTCCTGGCCCTGCTTTGGGGTATGTATTCTCATTAGGGGAAGATAACAGGAAGGATCTTTACCTTTTAACAAGCAATGGTGTGTATCGAGTTGCTCGTCCAAGCCATTGTAATTACATGTGTTCCAAGGAAAACGTAAGAAGTTTTGTGACTGGAGGAGCAAGTTCTTCCTCCCCCATGTCTGGTAAATTGTTAAACGCGAGAACAACTATCGATTTTCTTTTCTCCTTCATTACATTTACTGGATTTTGTCTTGTGAATTATTAATTACTGATATTGTTCAAGTAGAATGTGGTGTCTGTAAGTTGTTTAATAATTCAAAGCCAAAAATGCATCTCTTCCTGGGGTGCCAAATATCAGTGAAGGCATAATTTTTGGTGCCTGCATGCTCTTAATTTGTTGATGCCCAATTTCAAGATTGCACTTATGAAATTTCCTTGGATCTGGTGTTTTCATGATTGAGGGAGGAATGGTATTTGTATACCTGCAGGCAAACAGAAACTTACTTGTGGTTGCACGAACTTGTCATATGCATCACAAACATAACATATGGTCCTTCATTGGAAGAAGTAGAGAGAAAACAGTTGATTTTATTCTTATTTTTTAGTGAGTTGGAAAGAAAAATACAAATAACAGAAGTTGTCACCAATAAGGGTGTACCAATTCAAACCCAACACTTTACACCAAAGTGTGGGATTATACAATAGCAGAAAGAAGGTCAACAGTTGGCAAAAAAAAAAAGGAAATTCAAATTTGGTAGAAGATACATATAGCTCTATAGTGGGATGAATAGGAGGATCCTTGCAATTGAGTGGACAATGATTTTTACAATTTTTTGGAGGAAAATTGATGTAGAACATATGAAGGATGAATGATGGGAGCTGCAGGGTTGAAAGAAGGCATTTAGGAAGGTGGAATAACCTCTCTATGTACCTTCAAATGGTCATAACAAAAAATAAAAATAAAATAGAAATAATTACAAAAAAATCCTAAAAAACAAACATTTACCCCTTCAAACAACATTTTTTTTTTAACATAAAAAAATTACTTTCAAAGACACAAAAAGTGCTCTCTAATTGGGGTGGTTCGCAAAATTCTGATACTCGAATAGAAAATTATGGCTGCTTGATTCTTTTATTTTATTTTCTAATGCCTTTTTTATTTTCTTTCAATCCTGCAGCTCCCATCATTCATCTTCTATATGTTCTATATAAGAAGAAGAAAAAAAAAAGGGAAGATTCCAAAACTAAATCGCATTTTCTTTTCCATTTACCCTGTTAGAATTGTGAAACTAAGTGTGTTTACAAATGAGAGATTGATAGGTCGCTCAAGAGTTTTAAAGTAGAACTTTTGGAGGAGGAAACTTATTTAAATGGGGAAACTTATTTAAATGTCATTTCTATTATGTTAGAATAGAAAGTTATGCACTAAACATTTCTAAAGTGGGACTTTTGGCGAATTATGCCATTTTATTTTACCACATTTTCTAAAAAATGGGGAAGCTTATTTAAATGTCACTGCCTTCTAAGAAATTCACTTAATTGGTGTAGATCACCGATTCACCGGTGATTTAGTGCATCATTTCATGTACTGCATAACTTTTAAGTCCAAATTAATACAAGTGGGTTTAGGGCCAGTGAGGTTAGCACGTCCCAAACAAAGTAGATCTTTAGTTGACAAAAATTAATTTTATAAATAAAAGATTTGGGTTTTATTTTCAAAGATATCATAACATGGTGTCTTTAATTTTTTTTTTTTTTAAATTCTTAAAAATATAATTTTTCATCTTTGTTTTCTTTTCAACAGCAGCTAAATTTGAACTCAATAATTTCATATTCTTCTTAATTTATTTTTTATTAAAAAAAAAAAAACCCTAAAATCCAACTACGTTTTCATATTTAGTTAGTGAAGTTTTGAATTTTTTACTTTTTTCTTATAAGAGAGGAAGAAATCCTATACAATTTATTAGTTTTTAAAAAAAAAATTATTTCTTTTACATATAATTTATGTGGCTCATTTCATAATAATTAAAAGCTACTGTTAGGTCAAGATAACACCATTTTTTTTTCTACCAAAAAAGATGACACCATTTTGTCAACTCCATTTCAATATCTAGAAAAGAAAAAAATAAAAATAAATAAACACTGAACAAAATAGGTCCTCCAAAAAATTGTTCTCTGTGAGAAGTCATTTTACCATGTTTGGAACAAAAATACCGCTCTCTGTCATAAACTCATCCTTTTACCATCATCCCTCAGACCCTTCCTTTTTCATTGAAATATGACACACACACACACCCTTCCTTTTCATTGAAATATCTCTCTCTCTCTCTCTCTCACACACACACACACACAGAGAGGGTCTTCTTAGCACTGTAATCGCGTGCTTAATCATCTAGCTAGGGTTAAAAACAACAAATTCACAAACATTGATCACCATAATATCACCGATCTGGACGACTCTGATCACCATAACACAAAATGCAGTGAATTGAAAATATTCGAAAACTGCAGTGAAAATACAAAGTGCGGTGAAAACACATACAAAGGTAGATCCGATATTTTCAAAAGATTAGGATACTTTGTACCAATCAATTTTTAATTAAGACCTTATAAAAGGAAGAAATATTTGAAGTACTTTTGCATGTAAATTTTTTTGATTGGGTACGTATGGCCCAAATTCCCACAAAAAAAAAAAGAGCCTTCCCCAGTCTAGAGCCCAAACTCTGACACAATGAACCCTAATCAAGTAATTTTCTTTCCTTGTTGATTCATTTGCATTTTAAGCTTTTGCAGTTTTGCTATGGTTAGCTTACACTAATCACTCGAATCTGATTTACAAAACACACTTCATTTCCTCCGTTTTGTGAAAACAATTTCAGGAAACATTTTAGTCCCTATTTACTTTCTCCCTTTAATTTAACAATCACAGTCACACAGCGGCTTCTTCAATTAAAATATGTGAGTATGCATTGACCCTTGCAGTATTTTATTGCATTATAGGAGAAAACACTGTCGAACATTGATGGTGAGCATGTGATGATGAGTTGATGACTGAATTTTTATCTAGAAGAGATCTCTCTCTATATTCAGATAAAACTCTCTCGTAATTCATTATATATTTGTTTGTTCTGAATTGATGTCATCGCCGACCTTTTTTTTCGTTTTTTTTAAGCTTTTGTGATGGTAAATCAAAGTGGGTTCCATTCATACTTGAAATTGGTTTGCTTTTTGGCTTCTCTTTTGATGTCAGTTCTAAAAAACACTGGAACCGCAATGGCAATTAATGAATATGGGTGCAAGACACATTGAACCAACCAAGATCTATTCAACTTGGTTTTTGTAGACAAACTACTGGGTTTCCTCTCAACTACCCAATTAATTTAGATAAAGAATTCAGGAAAAGTCAACTATGTACACTGCCCATTTGAGGGCTTTATCTCAATTGAAAGCTACTGGTGATCTTCAATCCGAAGAGTTGAAAAAACCAAGTCAAATGCTAGAGAGAGAGAGAGAGAGAGTTTACGGGCAGAATGTTCAAAACCCATTTGAGCTTATTATCATTAAATAATCTTATTTTGTCTCTCCTGTCAGTCCATTGAGAAATGGGGGAGTGTATGGCCTTTTTAATACTACCATGAAGTAGATAACAGGGAGGGGGAGGTGGTTGTATACTTTTTTGTTTTCTCTCTCTGTTTGGTGCGATGGGTGCTGTTCTTACCATTATTATCCTGATATGTAACTCGCTGCTTCTACTTGATCCTTCCTTTTCGTATCCTTTATGTACTGATTCAAGTGGGTATCCTTCTTTCACTGCCTTATAATTCACTTTGTTAATGATTTGATGCTTCATTTGCGGTTATCTACCTGAAGTTCTGATTCATTATTATCTTTGTTCTGTGATTTTAAATGGTACAGGAGCACCCTTTACCCCAAAGACCCCTCTGGATTTCTGTCCTTACAATGGGACCGTATGCTGCAACTCCACACAAGATTTGCAATTGCAGAAGCAATTTCAAGCAATGAACATCTCTGGTCCTGGTTGTGCCGCTCTTCTGAAATCAATCATCTGCTCGGTAAGATGTAATTTGTCGATAATAATGATGAAACTTACATACTGTTTATTCAAATTTCAAATCTTGAACTGATTTGAGTGCTTGATGGCATGACAGAGTGATGTATCTGGCACATAATAAATTGAAATGTAAAATGCCTTCTTACATCTATTTACTGACCTTTCCACAAAATTCAGTAATTCCATTCTGATTTTATTGTATCATGAGTATATTGCATCAGGCAGATTAATCTATCAAATGTCATAGTTATAAAAAAAAATGCTGGATTTTAACCTTTCTTGCAGTTGAACATTGGAAACAATAATGGTCCGTTTGGTTGTCCAAATGGATACATTGTAATATACATGGTATTGAAGGTACAAATTTATCTTCTTGAATAGGACCATCTATAAGTTGGAATTTTCACCATAATTGGCGTTACACAATCAATTTTTAGAAATTCATGAGATGGCTTTGATTTAGTTTTTACTCTAATTTGTGATGATGATTGTCATCCTCTTAAATTTTCCCTTTTACAAAAATGAATTTTTTCACAAAATTATATGGAAGACACAATGAAACAATTTGGTAGAGTAACTCATTAACACTCTCACCACTTCGAAGCTTAACCCACATACCATCTCTCAAAAGGATGCCTGACACAATGAAACAATTTGATTCACATCATCACATGGGACAACCAAATGAACCCTAAGTAAATTTAGATATAATTCAGATGCGCAATATCTGAATGTATCACACTTGTCCTCTGTGTGGTTGTCAATAAAAAAGAAAATGACTAAATGAAAGTTCCTACAACCATTATTTGAATTTCATTTCTTTCTTTCCGTCTTCTCGTCGACTGAATGGAACTCTAAAGGATTCTATGGTACTTCATTATCTGAGAGCAATATATTTAATTGAAATTACAGATTCCAAAAAGGGAAAAAATTATAATTGAAATGTCACTTTTGCTTCATTTTTCATGTTTGAAATCAAGATGCCACTGTTAGCGAGCATGAAGATACACAAAAGGAACCTTAATTAACAGTAGAGAAGTTTTTCTATAGTTTCAACTCAATGCTTTTTCACAATCCTGTAGAATATGGATGCCCCTCTTACTATTGGCTGGTCGGCAAGTGGCCCTATTCATCTCCATTTCTTAGCCAATTTTGAAATTGTAATTCTCAGTGAAATACCCTCTTATCTCTTTCCTTGAAGTTGTATAAGTAGTACACATACAGCTAAAATTTGATTCTTGAGTCCATGAGGCAAGGTTTTATTTTTATCCTTTTTGAAATCCTCCCCAAAGGTGGAGAAACTTCATGCTGATATGACTGTCACCTTGAAGCCAACAGGTGTCTGGACATGCTAAATGTTCTCCCTCCAAAACTTCAATTTTGTTGTTTTATGTGTTGTTCTTTTATCCATTGAACAAAATTATAACATGTGTTGATTACTTTATTCCATGGTTTATAGAGGTGCGATAAATTTTCAGCAGAGCTATTTAGAGTTGATTCCGTGCCCCGTCCAGTTCCTGTGCTCTGCAACTCTACTGTTTCATCTAATTCTTCCCAGTCTAATCAAGCGGCAAATGACTTTTGCTCAAAAGTATGGGATACGTGTCAAAATGTGTCTATATTGAATTCTCCCTTTGCCCCTTCATTACAAGGTCAAGCTGGAGTACCAGTTACTTCCAATTTTACCAAATTGACTGAATTCTGGCAGTCAAAAACTGATTTCTGCAATGCATTTGGTGGAGCTTCTAGTTATGAATCTGCATGTTTTGATGGTGAGCCTGTTACACTCAATAGCACTGGAATTCCAAGCCCCCCGAGTGGTTTATGCCTTGAGAAAATTGGGAATGGGTCTTACCTCAATATGGTTGCTCATCCTGATGGATCCAACCGTGCCTTCTTCTCTAGCCAACAGGGTAAGATTTGGTTGGCAACTGTTCCCAAAGAGGGATCGGGAGGAACATTGGGACTTGATGAATCCAATCCCTTTCTAGATTTAACTGATGAGGTTCATTTGGATACTGCGTTTGGGATGATGGGTATGGCATTTCATCCTAATTTTGCACAAAATGGACGCCTCTTTGCTTCATTCAATTGTGACAAGGTTCAGTGGCCAGGCTGTACTGGGAGATGTTCATGTAATTCAGATGTGAACTGTGATCCTTCAAAGCTACCCTCTGAAGATGGTGCCCAGCCATGCCAGTATCAAACTGTTATTGCAGAGTATACTGCTAATGGTACCGCATCCCAGCCTTCCTTGGTACACATCTATACACAACAAATTTTTGAATGTTATTTAACTCCACGATTCTAATTGTACCCTGATGCCTTTACAGGCTAATAGTGCCAAACCATCTGAAGTGAGAAGGATATTCACAATGGGCCTTCCATTTACATCTCACCATGGGGGACAAATTCTCTTTGGACCTACAGATGGGTATTTATATTTTATGATGGGAGATGGTGGAGGTACAGGTGGTGATCCTTACAATTTTTCCCAAAACAAGAAATCATTGCTTGGAAAGATTATGCGGCTTGATGTTGATAACATACCAAGTGAGTATAAAAAACATGGAATACCTCATATAGGTAGTTTTTCTTGTATTTTTTTTTTGTTTTTATTACAATCATCTGCCTGCTTCATATTTGCTTCTCTGTAAATGTGGTTATTAATCCAGTTCTCTCATCTCTGTATAGATCTTTTAAGAAATTTCCAATCCACACCCACCTTGCTGTCTAGCCAATAATAGAATAGAAAAGGCCTAGAAACCAGTCAATCCTCTCATCTTTGTAGTTGTATTAGAAGCCTATGGCCTAGTAATATTATTGATCAGTCAAACAAATTCCATTAATTTGTCTATTTGCATGATTTTTTTTTCCTTGCTTAATATGTTAATAATATTGATATTGGTAAAAGTATTGGGGGAGTGGGTGGTGAGATGTCTTAACAGTCCAGAAAAAATCCTAATGGCTTTTTAAAAAAAAAAATCATTTATTGGGGGAGTGGGGGGTGAGATGTCTTCATGCTGTTCTACACCAGAGTTAACCTTATCCACGATATCAGCCAATCCGATTTATGCCATTCTTCAGAGTACGCATGAAAATAACTCGGGAATCGTACGCATGAAAATAACTCGGGAATCTAAAGAAGGGTCTATAACGGTGATGGCTGTGGAATTCAGACATTTTTCTTTTCCTTGGATCACATTTTGTGCAACAAGTAGTATTATAAAGCTAGTTTACTTGCTTGCTTGTTATTTTTACTCATCATTCGTTTCTCAGATTTGTTGATTGCATGCATTTACAGGTGAAACAGAAATAGATAATCTTGGCCTATGGGGAAACTACTCTATTCCCAAGGACAACCCATCTGCTGAAGATAAGGACTTACAACCTGAAATATGGGCCTTAGGACTTAGAAATCCTTGGCGGTGCAGTTTTGATTCAGAAAGGCCATCGTACTTTATGTGTGCAGACGTTGGGCAGGTTTTAATTTATTTCTCCTCTAATTTTTTTTGACCTGGGGTTAGTATATTACCATTATTATAACAAGAGACTAATTAGTTCACCAAAGGGGAACAAGGTCCTTTGGGACCTTCTTTTGACTGGGAAACTGCTTTGTTCCCAAAATTATTTTCATTTTAGCGATGCATTTTAAATATAAACAGTAAAAAGACAAAGTTCCTCTTTCTTTCACGTGTCACAACAGAAACAGGGTTACCTAGTAGGTCCCAATGAACTAAGTGATGATTATTTTTCAACAAATTCTGTAACCGATATGCTCCTTAATTGTTTTATTGAGAGTATTTGCTTTAATTTTGAACTATAAGGCCATAAGTCCCTTCCTGAACTACCAGTCTACCATCCACCAATTCCTGTTTTGACAATTTTACCTTTATTTAGTAACCAGCCCCCCACTATACATGAAAGAAAGAGCATTATAATAAATTTGAACAAGAGAATGCCAATTTCAAATACCAAAAGCTTCCAACATTATTTGGGACCGCAAAGGGTTTGGTACATCTTCCTTACTCCTCAAAACTGTACTGCATGTTGCACTCTTTGATAGCAATGCTAGCAGAGTATATATGGTTTACAGAGTTGAAACACCATTATGGATATTATGCTTCACTATTATTCTCTTTTCACCTTGAGGTTCAAATGAAATTACAGTCTTTTGCTTGCATTTGACCATGCCATGGATATTAAATTAGCCCATTGAATTTTTTATATTTATAAATTTGGAAAGGAGTCCAGTGTGTTCCTGATAGAAATAATAATTGTTTAGTGAAGGATTTAGATAAAATATCTCATTTTTGTGGTGTTGCATTTTTCAGTCATCTGTTACCTACTATTCTGCTAATGCTATGTAAAGCACAATGGACTTATTCAAAGTCCACAGAACATCCAAGTCGGATGCCTCCTTAAGTTTATCTCATTAGTTTATGAATTTATGACATGATCAGCTGTTATAAACATCACTATTTCACAGGATCGTTATGAAGAGGTGGATATCATCACGAAAGCTGGAAACTATGGATGGCGTGTTTACGAGGGCCCCTATCTCTTCATTCCTTCATCATCACCTGGAGGAAATACATCGGTAAATTCCATAAACCCAATTTTCCCTGTGATGGGATACAGCCACTCTGAGGTCAACAAGAACGAAGGATCAGCATCAATCACAGGTGGCTATTTCTATCGGTCCATGACTGATCCATGCATGTATGGAAGGTGAGTGAGCTTTATTCATTTAAGTCTTGCTATGGATGGCACTTGTAAGTGTTTGTATATATATGAGAGCTTGAAGTTCCTCACCTGATGCGTAAATGTTATTAAGACAATCCAATGATAGATCACTTTTTAAAGAAATAGTGTTCACTTATAGGATACAAATGCCCCCTGAAAGTGAAGCTTTGTCCTTGGACTACCAACATGTAGCATTGACCCTTACTAACATGTTATGGATCTTCAGGTACTTGTTCGCAGATTTGTATGCTAGTTTTATCTGGGCAGGAACCGAAAACCCAGAAAACAGTGGGAACTTTACCACTAGCCAGATTCCTTTCAGTTGTGCTCATGACTCTCCTATACAATGCAGCTCTATGCCAGGAAGTTCTCTTCCGGCTTTGGGTTACATTTTCTCATTTGGGGAGGATAACAATAAGGATATTTTCCTCCTTGCAAGCAGTGGTGTGTACAGAGTTGTTCGTCCTAGTCGCTGCAATTACACTTGCTCAAAGGAAACTGCCGTTTTGAGCCCAAATCCAACTTCTTCCCCATCGTCGCAAGCCAGCCAATTGAGTGACCCATATAAGAGTCTGGTTCTCCTATTTTCTTCTCTGTTGCTGCTTTTGCTGGGATTTGTCTAGTATATTTCAACATCTGCATGCTATATAGAGAGAGATAAAGGTGGCGTTTTCTTTCAGTGGCGTGGCATTATTGTACCATGAAACCTTTAATTTCGTTCTGTTTTGATTTTTGGGGAGTGTGGCAAGAGATGTATCAATTGATTTTAGATTTTTGGCGATTGTATAATTTAAGTTTGCTCATGGAGTTTCCTCAACACTCTTGTACTGATAGAGCAGTGGGTATATATGGACAAAGAACCCCTTATCAAAGTCGCTAAGCAGCCAGAAAGCCGAAACAATATTTTGGAAATTGAACACCTCCGGAGCATCTTTATGTGTATATTTTGTCGAACAACTTGATCGACGTGTTTATATATGCACATCACGGATGACCGTGATCAACGATATGCACGCTTTTGATCGACGATGTACACGCTTTATGTTAGTGCATTTTGGTTGAATCAAACAGGAAATAGATTTCTACCCAAAATAAAAAATAAAAAATAAAAAGATAGATATATCATATATGCAAGAATGAGCTTCAATTAGTGCTGCATGAATTTTAATTCAATGCCCCTCAAAGTGCAATGACCTTTCCAGGGTTATCTGAGAATAACCTGAACATTCCCTTCAATTTTTAAAATTAATGGCCAAAGGAGGTTAACAAAGATAATAAAATTGCAGTTGTACTAAAAGTGCAGTTCTCAACTATTACCACCAATTAGTCCACCACACATCGCGACCAGAAGAGAGGGGTTGCCTTTGTTTTTGTTTTTTTTTTTTTCAAACTGAGAAGTTAATTCATCACCAATTCTATCCAACCTCCTTTTTTTTTTCCCTTGATGTGTTTGACTAATTTGAAAGAAGTATTTTGAGAAACTCACCGTTCGATTAGATGTTCCACTTATACATATCGTGAATGCAAAAAATCACATTGATCCAACGGTCGGTTTTTCAAAAAATATACTGTGACAGTTTTCACAATTTTTTATTATTTTTTACAAATTTTCTCAGAACTTTGAAAAACCAATAATTGGATTAACGTGATTTTTTGCATTCATGATACGTATAAGTAGAATATCTAATTCAACGGTTGGTTTGTTAAAATATGTGTTCCAAATTGGTCAAATACATCAGGAGGAAGAAAAGGAAGGTTGAATGAAATTTTCCTAATTTCATTAAAGTAGAACAAACATATACAGATACAAACGATACCAAAAATACACAAAACTCCCACAGCAGCCAAAAGTAAAATCCACCAAAAAATACCACAACACAAGAGAGGGGTTGCTTTTGTAACTGGTCTCATGTTGTCATTGTAATTTATTACGGAGTGTAATATTCTGAAAGGCCGAAAAAAAAATCCTTAGTGGCCGGAGACGCATCATCTTCATCTGAATGTGCCAGCAATTTCAGAAAATAAAATCCCAGTGGCCGTGAAGACACGCCATCTTCATCTGAATATGCCGGCAATTTCTCTTTGAACCCGTCACGGTCTAGCCTAGTCGCCAACCAACTGTAATAATCCAGAGGTTTTGATTTCGATTCCGCACTAAAGCTCTATTTTGCATGAGGGTCATGGTGAGATTCCCTCATTATCGAAAAAATAAATATATATATATATATATATTTTCCTTGAACCCCAATGAGGACAATCCGACCATGTAAGTCCATTTTCTTATTGGCAGTGGCATAAGCCCATACATATGGGCCCACAAATCCGCTACAACCCTGTTGCGTGGCCCAAATTTCTTGACCCCCTTGGTGGTCCGTACCAGCCCACCAGTACAATGAAAGAACATGAACCATCTCACGATTCACGTTGAGAAAAATAGGGTACCCTTTTGGATTAAGACCCTGTTTGGATTTTTTTTTTTCTAAAATTGCTTTTCGAACTCCGATTGCTACGTGATCTAAAGTGGTAAGTTGGTCAAAATTGATCTCCTAACTTTTATCGTAATCACTTTTAGAATGAAAATTTTAATACGTGAAAAAATGGTTTGAATTTAATTAGCTTTATAGAGTTATGTGAAAAAGTAAACCTCCAAAAAATAATTCTAAGTAA
>JAESVK010000879.1:1296093-1321184 GCA_017140935.1 Hamamelis virginiana | reverse complement strand
CCCCCCCCCCCCCCCCCGAATGTGGAAAAAGCTTTGTAGCCATTTTTTTTAAGAAAATAAATAAATTTAAGATGTCCTGGTGACAAGAAAATATTACCATGTAGTTTGGAATGCGAGTTGGGAGTGAAGAGTGGGGTGGTTTGGAGATTCAACCTTTGTCAGATGAGAAAAGTCCTTTTGGGTAAGTGGCTTTGGATATTTCTTGAAGAATGCAATAACCGCTAGGGAGGGTTGACAGGGCTTACATTAGTTTGGGTGAAGATGTTTGGAAATTGGAATATAGATGTGCCATGACATGGTGTAGTTTGGGTGAAGATGTTTGGAATATAGATGTACCATGACATGGTTTTTCAAAACATTTTATGTTGCTTTGGATATATATGCAATGGTGTGGAAGTATTAGTTAGTTAAAAAAATTTTGATGTAATAATCTATTATCTGAAGGAATTTGGGGGATGTAAGGTTGATTATGTTGTAAATCTCATGGCAAGGAATCTACTTTTCTTGTTAATAACATCTCAATTACCAAAAGAAAGCTTTTGGAAATGTTGTATAGCTTGCCAAGTTTGGTTGGTTAATTAAACTCTTGAAATTTTAATTAACATTGTGGACAACATAAAGCAGCCTTTGAAGAAAATGAGGATTTCAAGAATGTCTTAGCAGGCAGGAAGCCATATCCTTCATGAAGAGCCACCTATAGAGTGAGCAAACTGAGAACAGTTGATGTGGGTGTGACTAATATCATTTTATGACTTATTCATACCTGTTATTTACCTTTACATTTAAAGAAGTTTTGGATAGAAGCCTCTTTGCTCATTTTTATGTGCTCGTTGTTTTCAGAGTACTATATTACCATGTGGGTGGGTTTAGTGGTATCCAATTTAATATATTCAAATATTTTTTAAATAGCCGTTGTTTACTATCCAAACATATATATATGAATTTTTATGTGTTTGTGCGTGTTTCAAAAGGTTTCTTGAAATATTAAAATTTCAGAGGATCAAGAGTTACCTTTTAAATGAAATTTTGAACCTTGGTATGGACATTGGAAGATTGAAGGCTTATAGGTTATTTAGAGAAGATTGTTTTTGGAGTGTTTTGGAAGTTAGTGCTCTCTTACTTGCATGGGAAACTATGAAAAAGCATTAGCATCCATTCCATATTACTATGATTTGTTGTTGGTGCCTAGTAAATAAATTTTTATTTTTGGTAACAAATGCTTAGATAAATCATACACGGTTTTATCAGTGTGAGGTGTAATATATCTTTTTGGTAAGTGATGATCACCTTCATCAGAAGGGATGGAGGTATACAGATGGACATCTAAATACAGCAAGTAGCAGTTGTACTAAAAGCAACAGATTTCAATCTCTGGATCAAGAGGTCCTTGATTTATAGAAGTCTGCTCTGTCAATCCTTTTAAATATTGATTTATGGATGAATGCTGGAAAGACACCAAGTTACAAATGTGGCTATACATGACATCCTCCGTCAGCTCCAACCCCTAAAAGATTCACATATGGCCTTTTTTACCCCTGCAGAGAGACCGGATTACAACAAAGAAGGTCCCCCTTTCATATGTTACTATTTTTCAGAAGGTAGTTCATGTAAAGAGTTGGGCTTAATCCAAATGAATCAAAACCTAGCCTAAAATCTTGCCCCATTGGATGAGGAGAAGGGTAATAAATCAGCAATGATTTTCTGTAACTGCTGACCAAACAAAAAGGCTTCTTCAAAAGGAACCAAGGATTCTGGACCAGCTTAGTGATAGAGGAGGCATCACCAGTATCAAACAGAGGTATATAGATGTATTTTTTTGAATAAGAACCCGATTGGTTTGGAACAAAAGTCTCCTCATCTTGAGGTTCTGTGTATGGCCATATATTATGTTGAAAAGGCACCCCATGGGGGAGGGGAAGCAAGGACGAAACAAATGTAGAAACAACTTCCTAAACTAAGGGGACTAAAGAGGAACACGGCTTTACTGCATATTTACCTTAAGAGCAAAATTCTGAAGAATCATACATGTTATATTTTAATTGTTTGATGTTGGGAGCACATTTACTGTTCTTATATGATTCTAGATCCCTTGGTATGCATCTGCTGGCTGTTGCTCACTCTTCTACTTGCACCAAAATAAGTGTTCTCTCTGGGACTGTTATTTGTCTTAGTTGTATATGGTCATCTAGAGAAGCTAGTCTTAAATCTCATGAATGCTTGAATTTTTATCTTCTCTATCTTAATTTCAACTCATTTGTCTAAAATCCCTCATTCTATGAATATTTTCTTTCTTTATTACAGGTTGGATGGTCTAAGCTTTCTCTCTAGGAAATCATATTTTTTGGTTTAATTGGATGCATTTAGTCTCTGCTTTAGTTACTTCGCTTTTATGCCATTATCATGAATTCTCTCTTATTATTAAGAATACGTTGAGATGTAAAAATTGATCCATCTGGATACCTTTTTGGCTGTTGGTATTGAGCATGAATTTAGCTTTTTTCTTACTACTTCACATTCCATTTCTGTAATCCTGATTTAACTTTTCTTCTTATTTTTCTTTTTCTTGTCTTCCCCCCCTCCCTTCTTTTACATACAATTTTTGACAAGTAATAAAAGATTATGTTGATAAGTAATAAAAGTGTACCAAGATTAGTACAAATACAATTATGAAAATTCTAATTTGCCTCAAACTTTGGATTCAGTTGTAAAAGCAACACTAAATTACTGACCGTGGAACACCAAAAAACTACAAGAGATTGATAACATCTTTCAACAGTTTAAGAGGTGAGCTTGTGTCTCCCCCAAATAAGAAATATTCCTTAATGGTTTGAGAATTTTGTGTTGCATTGGTCCCCATTCAGCGAATAAAGTTGGAAAAATATTAGTTTATTTTTCTTATGTTGATTTTATGGAATAAATCTTTCCTTAGTTGCTCTCTAAGAGAACAGGAACAAAGAGATGCAAGGTATTTAAGGAGTAGTATTGCTCTCTGTTTTTGGTGGAGTTTTGGGAAGGGAGTGTTTTTAAGGTTGATAAAATTGGAATATAGGTCTAATGAACCACTAAAGAAAAAGTGTAGAGAATGAAACCCGGTACCGGCTAAAGGTTTTGCTTGACATGTAGTTTATGATTCTGGGGATAAAAATGCCCTACCATTTCAAGTTCATTTGCTCATGTCAATTCAACTTGGAGTTTGGAATTTGAGCAATTCATTTGCATCCTTGTAAGTATTATAGAGGTCTTTTTATCCTTCAAGTCAGGGTTACTAGGAATCACTAATGTTCTAGCGATGTGTGATCTGGATTGCACAACCTAGAACACAGTACATTTCTGTTCCAGAAGTTGAAATCTAGTGATCCAAAAACTTTTATCTTTTTCTTACTTCAGTTTTCTTTTCGTCTCTCTCTCTCTCTCTCTCTCTCTCTCTCTATATATATATATATATATATATATATATATATTGGGTAATGAAAAGTAGTAAAAATGAATTGAAATCAAATAATTGTGTGTTTCATTTTGAAGATAATGTTTTAGTACTGAAATTTGGTTTTAGTGTTCTGATTGAGTTATCTAGATAATACTACATTCCCAAGTAGGTGGCATACCACATACTTTCCTGTTCTGCATACAACTGTTAGTCATCACTAAATTACTAAATTATGAAAGTTCTAATTTTCCACAAGCTCTGTTGATTCTGATGTAAAAAGTATCACTAAATTACTAACAGTGAAATACCAAACTGCTACAAGAGACCAAACACCTCTTTCAATGCTATATAAGGTCAGTTTGCATGTGCCCAGTCAGATAAATATCTGTTAATGGTATGAGAATTTTGTGTTGCATTAATTCCCATTTCTGAGAGTTTCAAATTCATTGCCAAGCACTTGAAGATGTGATGCTGTTCTTTCCACCTTTATTATTATTGTTGTTGTTGTTATTCTAACTTGTCCATCTGCTGCTTACAGGAGAAGCTTTTCTCCAGTAAAAATAGAACAGAAGCTTCCCTTGGCAAGAAGTTAAAGAATGACATGCTTCCTGAAATTGAAAAGGTTCACAAGGTAGGTCTACTAGGAAAAAAAAGATATATAAATTGGGCTCTCTTTTTTCTGACTTGAGTCCTGCTTCTTGATTGATATGCCCTTTAATTTTTAATTTTTTCTGAAAAGAAAATCCTTTCTATTTTACATTTTCTGTTGCCAAGGCAATAATTTTCTTTGAATGATGAACTGCCTATTGTAATTGTTGTTTCCACAGAGAAAAGAGAGGTTGCTGAAAAAACAACATAGAGAAGCTCTTCTTCTTGATAATTTCTTGAGTGTGGATGGGCTTGCTACAGGACGCTCCCTTCGTGACAGAAAACCTGTCACCTATACATTTGGTAAGAGCAATAAAGTTCGCCTTAGCCATATTTGTTTAGTTTCTGATCCTATCAAGTGAACACTTCTTGGGTGGTTTGTGATTACTTGTAAGCTTCAACATATAATAGTATGTACAAAAAAATATGAAATATTGGCTGGAACAAAGTGAAATTAATTTTATTCAAATCTATCACCTTTGTCTTGCATTCTCTTTGCTTGTTTGTTTTCTCAAAAGAACAACATGGGGATCACCTAAGCCTTCTCTGTGTCCACCAACTGAGGATTTTTTATCCTTTCCAAACTTTGAGGGCGTTTGTAGCTCACTCGTAGCACATATGTTGGAATGGCAACCACCATTTGAAGGTCATGAAAGAGATCTGCTGATTTAGCAATCCTGCGGCTGTCCACTCTTTTGAGTTATTCTTTTTCCTGACCTATTTGCTTTTATGGATTTACCTATTTGTTATTTTTTTGGTTACATCTTTAAAAAATAGATGGATACAATCAACATAGTGGACAGGCAACATATCTATGTGATGTTCTTGATGGGCTGTACCTTTGGTGGGTTTGTTCCTGGTTTGCTTGTTATATTGAGATCATCAGATTGGATCCACATGTATTGTTGAATTTCCTCTTGGTGGTGCCTAATTTTGGTGCTGCATGTCCCATCTCATGTTACTTATTACGGGATCTCCTATTATCATGAGTTTCTCAAGGGAAAATATGGTACAAGTTGCTTATGTAACCCTTAGTTTTGTTTAGAAATTAGTTATTTATTGTAATAATGTCAAACTTCTATTTGGTTGTTGTGGGGACCATGTTAACTCCTAATCTTTATATTCTGGGCAATGATGCTACTGGGTGACCATGTCACAATGTGGAGAATGTTTTTCCTATATTGATTTAGTTCTTATGTGAAGATAGACAGTTGAATATCTGATTGTTACATTGAATGCTTTTGCAGATGATTATGACCGGTCAATCAATGAGGCTATCAAGATAACCAAGTATGGATTTCATGACCTAGACATTATAGTATAGGATTATAAATCTATGTACCAGTTATATGTACTCTTGACTTACATGTTTTTTTACTCGTAAATCAGAAGGAAACAGCCGTCTCCAGAACCTATTGTCAGAAGAGAAGTTGTGAAACCCGAGGCTTCTACAAATGGTAGATGGAGTGGTCCTTCACAAGCCCCTCAACACATCTCTTTCAATGCGCTGTCTCCGAAGTCTCCTGATTATGATGAAATTGATGAAGATCATAAGCCAGAATCAATGGATCGTAGGTACGTCTTAATTCTCTATTTCTTAAAACTCTTATTGGTGCCTTAAACTTACCTATACTCTAATTGATGACCTATGACATGTAGCAATCGACGAAGGCAGAGGCCTCAACGTTATTCAGAAAGGGAGTTTGTTGAAGCAGTTTCAGATAATGAGGCAGACTTTGACAGTGATGATGATATAGTTGGAGAAGCTGTATATGATGAAGAATATTTGAGGAGACGTAAACAGCGGAGGAAGCTGTCCAGCAGCTCTGAGGGAGATGAGGAGTATCGGTGGGATGAAGAAAAGTCTGAAGACGAGGAAGAAGAAGAAGAAGAAGAGTCCTTGAGTATTAGTGAGGATAGTGATGAGCCACAAAGATTTAAGAAATTACCAGGTCGTACGAGGAGGGAAACCAAATTAAGGTCAGTTGATGAGCTACAGTCAGGTCTAAGACGCAGTAAAAGGGCCACCAGAAACCGTATCAATTATCGACAGTATGAAGTATCAGAATCAGACACAGAATCAATGAAACCTGAGAAGTCAAATGCGTCAGAGGGGCACTCAGATGCGAGTGATAATGATAATGCTGAGTATTCTGTAGAGAGTCAAGATTCTGATGGGAATGATGACAATCAGGAAGTGAAAGTTGATCAACCTGTTGAAGATTATCCTGAGACGGTTGAGAAAGAGCAAAACCAGCCGCCTGAGAAATCAAATGGCCCAGGCCAAGATGAAGTTGAGGGTGTACGCAAAAGACGTTTTCTTGACTTGAATGAGCTTGCCCCAGGTTCAGGTTTTGATGATGGTCCAAATTCAATAATGAAAGATGAAGATACAGATGACTTCTAAGCTTCCCTCCCTGTCAGAAATCAAAGGTTGTAGTTTTCTCGGGAAGCCTAGTGTATGATAGAATATTTATAAATTTTGTGATAAGCCCACGAAGGAAGTTACGGTTAGAGAGTTCCTCCATGGCGTATTCCAAGCAAATACCCTGATGCAATTCATCCACGATTTGCTGCAGGGAGCAACATGATGCTGAGAATTATGTAGATTGGTTAGTCATTTTTTAGTATGTCTACTACATTCACAGAAACCTACGACAGATGAATGGGAATTTATCGGGCGTTCTTTAGTCTTATCCAATCAATGTACAATAACCTTTTAACTGATATTGTAACTGAAAGATTTGGCTTTTAGACGTTCAGGCCCCGTTGATTTTATCTTGAGTATTTGGGTTGGTTGGGTCTGTTGATAAAATGATCAGATCAGAAACTGATTTCCTTCTTGTAATGGAACCTTCCTCCCTCAAAAGGTAACAAATTTTCTCTCTTTCCAGTCTCAACATTCTTGCAATTTTATGAATTACCAGCATTTTAGACTGCTTTGCTCTATTTGATATTTTTTTTAGTTGCATGGAAGAAAATTGTTCGCTTTGTTGCGTATGTCCAAATACTAAGTTTGAAATAGTATTCTGTGTACAAATAGATTCATTCTAAGTTTGCATCGATGGTTTACATTCAGTTACTCTGTGCTAGAGCAGTGTCTTCCTCTACTGTTTCCTTGTCTTGATTTCTTCAGAAGTTTCTGCTTCCCTTGCTTCCTTGAGAGCTTGAATCAGGTTTGAAAGACACATCGCTGCATCTTCCGTTAGGGACTTAGGCATGAGGTTCTCTGCAACGTCGGCTGGTGTGATTTTGGTCACCTCAATCAACTGTCGAATCATATCAAACATTGGATGTGTTTCAAGTCCCAGGTAATTCTTTGCTAGCACCTTGAATCCCTCAAAACTACAGTAAGAAAGCTCGATATGCTTGTCCATTCGACCCCTTCTTATGAGTGCAGGGTCCAGCTTCTCCACATAATTAGTGGTGAAGACAATGAGCCGCTCTCCGCCACAAGCCGACCACAGCCCATCAATGAAATTCAACAGCCCTGACAGGGTAACTTTACTGCTACTCTCTTCCTTCTTCCCCTTTTCATTCCTGTCGTCCGAAGATTTCTTCTCTTTTTCCTTCCTTTGACCTGTAAGATCAAGCGAGCAGTCGATATCCTCAATCACAATAATAGATTTACTAGTCGTCTCGATCAAAAGCTTTTTCAGCTCTGTATTGTCCTTCACCGCCGTGAGCTCAAGATCATAAACATCATAGTTCAGTAAATTAGCCATTGCAGCCACCATGGTGGACTTACCAGTCCCCGGCGGGCCAAAAAGGAGATACCCTCTTTTCCATGCCTTACCAATTCTAGCATAGAAATCCTTACTCTTGCTGAAAGCCAGTAAATCTTCAATAATCTCCCGTTTCTTCTCCGGCTCCATCGCGATCGTTTTGAAAGTCGCGGGATGCTCAAACACAATATGACTCCACATTTTTTGCTTGTTGCCTGAATATTTAGAGCCAGAGCTGCTATTTGTGTAGAGCTTCCTCTGCCTGTTTCTTACTCTGATTTCTTTTCCCTCTTTCACCACATGCTCTAAGTAAGACTTAGTTATGATCTCTCGATACCGCTTATGGAACCTGAGCCTGTAATATCTCCTCTCCGGCGGTGGATAATAAGACATGGACTGCTCTGGCGGTGAAGAAATTTTGTTCAAACCCCACCTAACTTTCACCCCATGATATTCATCTGTCACTCTTTCATGTTCATCCATGCTTAGTACTATACTGTTGCTATCTTTTCCCATCTCAGCTTTGAGTCTTTTCGCACTCTTCGTGGAGTTTGCGCTGAGGTACGCCTCGACGGCAGTGTAGGCTTGGCTACTGCGCTCGAGCCTGCCTCGGGTGAACTCATGGATGGAAATTCGAATGTGAGGATAAAAATAGCCCATGAGTCGACGCATATATTTTTCTAAGTGACGACGGAGCGCATAAGGAAAGAATTGCCGAATGATCGCCCATGCAAACATAAAGCTGGCGATTGTCGAACCCATCTTGGCCCACATCTCTGCCATCGGCTGCGGTGGTGCCATCGTAGTTTTGTTGTCCATATACTTTGGATCCATGCACAAGGCTTTTCTTATAGTTTTATCTTCTCACAAGAAACATAGAGAGATAAAATGACAAAGGGTAGGTAGAGAATTCTTATAAGGGTCTTTGGGAGCCACATCTGCGTGGTTACATTTTTCAATATTCATTGGTGGGATTACGCGGACGGCAATCCTCCAAAACAAAAAAGTTCTGAAATAAAGCAATAAAATATTGACTTCGTGACTCATCCATCCTTTTCAAGCATGAAAGTAGGTCATAAAGCCGGTTGTGAGTGGAATTAAAAAAATTTATGTGTCACTTTTTCTATGTAGGGACTGTTGTATGATTCTCTCCCATATTTCTTTTTCTATAATATAAGATGGAGAAAAATGAACTCATTTTCAAAGCACTTTTCAAATACAATCACTTCAATATAAAGTTCAAGTGGGCCACTAAAAAACATAAAAGGTCATCTAGTTACATTAATCACTTCAATATAAAATAAACCAGTTTCACATTGTAATATCAGCATCTTTGAGCAGCATCTTCCATCTGGCTCCCTTGGCTTCATGTTTCTCCTCGGCTTCCTTCAAAAGCTGCTGCAGCTTCTCCCCTTGCTTCCTCAAGAGCTTGGTTGAGGTTTGGGAAGCATCTATGTGCTTATGCTCAGTACTTGGGCAAAGGTATCTCATCAATGTCAGCTGGTTAATTTAGTCACCTCCTTCAATTGTCAAAACTGTATCATAATTCAACAGATTAGTCAACAACTAGCCTCAAGTGGCCGTTAAAAGTGCTTCGAAATTAACTTTCGAGAGTTTTTGCCAAAACATCGTCAAACCTGACTTCCCCTTATTTTTCAAGGCTGGGAAAATTAAGGCTAATTTATCCTCAAAGTTAGACTGCTCTTGAGTTAGCATAAAGGTGTAAACCATCTTATGAGTTAAAGAAATGGAGGAAACTAAATGCATCAACTTCTAGAATTTGCTCAAACGGTGTAAGGGGAACGTGAACCTATATATATATATGAGATGAAAAATGAGTTTTAATCCTTTCATGTCCAAATGAAAAATGCTGATCTAAACTCTGATGGATGCTGCAATATAGTATAAATATCACCACTAAGCATTTCAAAGGCTGCAGAGGTTCTTGAGATCTTCATCTTTGGCAAACCAGCTTGGTATTAGCAGTGACAAATGGGGGTAAAGGTCCTTATAGGAATTCTTGATGGTCCCTTCGGCCACTCTAGTAGCAACCGAAATATCTGCACCCAAAGGGCGTTAGTATTGACTGAAGAAAGACAGTAACAGTGGGGATTGATGTCTTTCTAACCTTTGAGAAGTCTCTTGTAATCTGATAGTTGAGTTATGATGTAAATAACTGCTGCTGCCACTGATATTGGGCTCCTCCTGCAAAAGTAAAGGAGAAAAAATTGTTTATTTGAGGGTAGTAGAAACTATCTAATATGAATTCTTTTACAGGATTTGTAACTCAAATCTGAGTCAAAAAGGCACCAGTCATTAATTTGACATGATCACTGCAAATTTGTTTGGCAAAAAAAAGGTCCGAATTCCACAATTAAATAGAAAATTTGGAGATTTTGAAAGACGAAATGGTAAATCAGTTCCCCATTTTTCCCATTACCCAGTACCCACTTCATTCAGGGCACGCGGTGTTCAATAAATGCTTCTACATGTCAGGTTCCAAAGCCACATGAAAATTTATTTAAATGATAAAAGAAAATAAACAACATGCTAGGGCCATGTGGTGAAGAAAGAGTATTCAAGAGAGTAGTTCTATTACCATTTGCATCTAATTTTCTAAAACACAACTGATCCTTCAAAATTTATGCCAAGAATCCTATTTTTAATTAGATGGGTATAATGAAAAATAAAGCAAAATTCAAGTTCGCGTAAATGATTGCCCCTTCTACTAGATAGTGGTGTGAGTGAGCTGGTGCTAATGGCTTTCTTTCTGCTTAAGAAAACACCAAGCTGTGGTGCGATGACTCTAGAAATCAACTCGACCAATATATATTCTAGGACACTCCAATCTTCTGAACCTGAGGAGGTCATTTAGTATAATTATTATTTTTTTTTTTTACAAACACAGAATATTACAGACACACAAAGAAGGGACCAAACTCTTGACATTTAGAGGGCACTTTTATCCTCCTTGAGTTGGTTTTGTGGGTCTGGGTCTGCATTCGTGGTATGGGAGTTCTGTGTAATTTTTGAGGATCTGTATTTGATTTTTGTATTTGCCTTTTTTTCCCCCCTCGTTTTAGAAACATTACAGTTTTTAACAATAACACTTTTTAAAATTTAATTGTTATATCATTGTAATTTTTGGCATGCATGACATACAAAAGATATGTATTTAATTTAACGGTTGATTAAAATATTTGAACCATAGTAGTGTTTTGAAAATGGATGGTAAAAATAATGATTAAATGTGTGGTAAGGGGAACCCGACCCTCTTTTAGTGGGCCTCTAAATTGGAATTTATGGTACTACACCCATAAAAAAAGTAAATATTTAAATAATGCAAGTGAATTGGTTAAATAATCAAAAAATAATAACTAGTTGAATATAGATAATTTTAATATTTTGAGTAATATAAATTGAGATATTTTTGTATGAAAATTATTTGGGTCATTATCGTAATAAGAGAAACGTTATGTGAATGATTGTTAAAATAGGTGGAGTGCAACAGGTAAAATGGGGAGCGCAAATAGCGCTGCCCATTTTCTATTCTAATTAATCCTCTCTCCATGAGAAACAAATAAAATAGAATTCTAAAACCAACTCTATTCTATGAGGAATGCTACCGATCCCCTTTTATACTCTCGTCCACATGTTGAAGTGCCACATCAGCACAGTAAAAATATTCATTTTCATTGTCTTGGGTGTATTTTCACTGTCATCAGCACAGTAAAAATATTCACTTTCACTGTCCACATGTTTAAGTGCTACATCAGCACAGTAAAAATATTCAGTACAGTAAAAATATTCATTTTCACAGTCCACGTGTTTTAAGTGTCACATTTTCACTGTCTTGAGTGTATTTTAACTGTCCTGGGTGTATTTTCACAATTCTTGGTATATTTTCATTGTGTTTTTCATATTTTTACTGTGTGCTTATGAGTGTTTTTGCTATCTTTTTTTTTTAATCCCATTTCAAACTCAGTGAAAAATCATAATCTTTTTTATTGCTTTTTTTTTTAAAAAAAAAAAATACTCGCATTGAAAAAAAAAATACAATTTTTACTGTTTTTTTTTTTAAATAAAAAAAGTACGTACTCACAGTGAAAATACCAAACTTTTCTTATAAAAATACTGTTTTTCCAATTTTGTTGTTTGTGTTTTTCACTGTCTTTCTGTTTCACAGTAGGAATGTGTGTCAATGTGTGTATTGGATTCCTGTGAATAAGAAGGGGAAGAAGAAGAAAAAGATGAGAAAGACAGAAGCAGAGGAGAAAGAGAGAGCAGAGTTACTGTTACCGCCATGGATCAACTCGACTCGCCTCGCCTCGCCTCGCCGAGTCTTCGTGCTCTCTTCCATCGTGGAACATGATCAGACTTAAGTTTCCGCCATGGATGAGTTGGACGATAATTTGTCTGGTACGACCATGGCTTCTCTCCAATGCGAAGAGGATCCTTCCTTATCCTTATGTGATGAGAGTTGCTTTCTTAACTAATGGGTAATATAATTAACCGGGATAAATGTGCTGAGTATTACATTACCCACATTGCTACATCAGACAAGAACTACAGGAAGTTTGGACGGGAGAAATAGCATTTTTCCTATTCTATTCTATTGAAATCAATTTTATTCTAATTCTTGTGTCATGCCAAATGAAGCTAATTGTTAAATATAGCAATAAAACACAGACAGCAGTATGCATGTCTTCTATGGTGATGTATAAAAATGCAGGCCTTCTTGGCATTCCTTATGGGTGTAATAACCATATTCTCAAACTATTTTTTAATTTATTTCAAATTTTATATCCAATAAATAAAATTAGAATTTATTTTGCATATTTTGATCATCCTTAAGTACTTCAAATCAAACAAGTAATTACAACCTCGAGTCATTTCTGAAATTTCTTAACTAGTTCGAATAATTTTAAAGTACTAACCATTCAAGACTGATTGAGATAAATGGAAGAGAGAGAAACGAGATTATGATAAAATCTTAAGAGAAAGCATAATTGGGATACCCAGATGAGCAAAGGCAAAGCTGATGCTTTGAATCTCAATAATGATTCCTTTTCATGCTGTAGTGTGTTTCTTCTAATGTAAATTACAGAAAGTAGGATTTGTGTATGGATATGTTTTCTGCACATATAACCCACCTCCTCATCATCTTTCTACCTCAGGGAGGAAGGCAAAAGGGAATTTTCTCCTTTTTTTTTTCTTTTTTTTTTTTTAAAAAAAAAAAAAGAAAGAAAAAAAGCCAATGGAAAAAGGCCAAGGAGAGAGAAATAATGAATGAAATTGAATGGGCACTGGGAGCAGCCCTATTATAACTAACCCAACTCATCACAGAATTTACAGTGTATGATGCTTTGACTGCAAAACTTGTTTCTCTCTGTTTCTTCCTTTCTCAGATTTCCCAAGATCCCCAACATCACGATCGTCATCTCATGTTGCAGCAAAGAGGCCTTCCCTGCTGTTGCAATTTGTTCCACATGCAGATCATTTGCCGTGGAGACTGGTAATGTGCTGTGTAATAATCCTCGATGCAGCCAAACTGGCAGAACTTGAAGCTGTGTAAATACTCCACTGGTTTCGAGCTGTTGAACTGCTCCACCCACATTCCCATACTCACATCTTCCATCTTGAACAACTGCACAATGCCAAAATAGTTTTCTCATCACAAACATGCCAATAAGCATCACCTTCACTCAGAGAGAGAGAGAGAGAGAGAGAGAGAGAGAGAATTAATGTCACTTACCCTTAATTTATGTTTCTCAAACTCAGATACAATGAAGCGTGCAATGTCAGATGACAAAATGTAGCCTGGTCCATTTGCATAAGGTGGATAATCTTCTTGTGGCCATTCCTAAAAACCACCCAAAAAGAGGAAGAAATGGTGAGAGACCATCGAGATATAAAGTGCTTCACAAGTAGAACTAAAAAACTTGATAACATTGCTGCTTTACGAACAACAATATTGGAATTCTTCATATGCCAAACCCAGTGAATGAATTATGCATTATTAATAGAACACGTTGAGGTCACAGATACTATTTTCCCTACCAAATCTATGTGAGGCAATAGTTATGTTTAGAATCTCCGTTAAACGAACTAAGTCATTTCAAGCTGTAACTGGTCCTTCTTTGGAAAACAAGGCAAGTCATGATGCGTGATAACCATAATGTTCTTGACTGCAGGTTGAAGAAAAGATAAAGACTTCTGCAATTCTTTGCATTTTCAATTGAAATTAACTCACTATAAACATTGTCAGCAATTGAACATCACAATTGATATTTGACAGAAATTCACAATATATATATAGTCAGCATATAATGTTTCATTTTGTGTAACAATCTTAGAAAACTTATATTTCAATTCTAGCAACCAAATTTCATCAGCGACGGAAAAAAAAAAAAACAATTCTGATATGAGGCAGATACTCCAAATTAGTAGTGCAAATGACAACTTGAAACTGATACCACAGGCAACCACCAAAACAAAGCTGTTCACAAACTGTCCAACATTGAACATCAGTACATCTAAGTAATTCATTAGAGAAGACATACGGTGAATTATGGATATCCACTTTAATCAGAATATATGAAGTTATGTGTACAAGCAGAAGCAACTGAAAGAAACAATTCATGGAATCAAGAGCAGGAGTACCGATAAATACATCCATACCTCATATGTTACTGCCCATTTACCAAAGCGCAGGGGCTTATGGTAGTAATTAATGTTTCCAACATACAAGCTCCTACCATCAGGAACCTCTTTTGCTTCCTTGATAACTGCATCCACTCTGACAAATGTATCATCATCACACTTCATGATATACTGAGCAGACACTGTGCGAACCTATGATATAAAAAAAAGAAAAAAGAAAAATAAATAATAAAAATAAAAACAAAAATAATATCATAAACTTCAGCTTTGTAGATATAAAACACTACTCACCCCGTATTCGCAGATGGCAACAGTTTTCAAAACAACAAGGTCATAAGTATCCATATAAGGCACTATAACAATATCACCAAAAAAGTCAGCTTCTTTCTTCAACTCCACATTTACTTCCTTTCTTGCATGCTGTCCAAATACCAATTCCCAAAAATATTTCAATATCTCCAACTTGAAGTTTTTACATAAAAAATTCCTCATTAAAACAGCATGTGACATGGTTGTCTTTACTTACCAGTGCCACAAAGAAACGAGCAACCACAGTTGAAGATTTAATAAGTTTATGCCGCATCCAAGACTTCCTCACAGCCATCCGCTCAGCAAAATGGTTGCCTGCAGAAAGGATGCCGATGAAAACTTCCACAGGCTCATCAGGAAGAGGTGGGGCCTTCCATCTGCTTGACATCTCAAGATGCCTCTGTGGAGCAAAACTCGGATGTGATGTGGGCAAGGAAGCAGCAAATACAGATTGGATATCAACATCCCCATTCAGAGATAGCCCAGTGGCATCCTCAAGAGCAAATCCCTATCAACATTACCAAACAATCTTAAGAATTTCCACATTCAGCATTCATCATAAGATTAGTCGGTCGTTGGATGTTACTCACAGTGTGATAAGGAAAGGAGGTGACATGCCTCCCGTCAACATTCAAATGATAACCCTCCAAGCCCGCACTAAGAGTTAGGACAAACAGCTTGTCCTCTGCAAAGGGGTATGGCCAGTCAACAGTCACTTTCTTTGTTCGGCCTATCAGCCGGTTTAACCACCATGTTGACTTTGATTCCTCAGAGTGATTGTCATCATCACGGATCCACTTCTCACACTTCACTTGACCGTCAACTGCAGACAGGAAAAAGAAATTACTCAGTGAATAGTGCCACAATAACAATGGAGGGGATTTAAGGAGCCACAGGGCAAAGTGCTTAAAATTTAAAATCACTCTTTAGCTGCTTTCAGTAACAAGGGTTGTTATACTTTGATATGTTTGAAAGAATGAAGTAAAAGTTTAGAACTTATGGCCAAGTACAGTAACAACAAAAAGGGCTAAAAAAAAGGAGAAAACCCACTACATCCTCCATTTGGATCTATTTTCCCCAAGGCAATGTCTGGTTGCTGAGACAATAATGTAGAGGGGTAAAATGTATGGAATCTTTACACCCTGGGGTTTTAATGGTATCTGTAAGATCCCATATTTCTTTTCCTTATGCCCCATATTCTAAGCAATCCCAATGAGCATAACCCTCGGATTGGATCTCTAAAAAATTGAACATAAGGAAAGGAAAATGCTTCAAAATGCCTAAGAAAGGAAGCCACTTGTAATCATTTTCTTTTTACTTTCTCTAATTCTTTCTGAGATCTAAACGGAACAAAAAAATTTAGAGCAATAATGTTTTCTGCTTCAAATTATGGTCCTTGACATATTAACAACCACATGGAAAAATTTTCTCCTACCTGCTAAAATTGACAAATTCATTAACTTGCTACACAGATATAACTCCATAAACCTAGCAAGCCACATTTAAATTAAACTCAACTACAATTACTTTCTTCTCTTCAAAGGCACTCAAAAGTTAAGTATTCTCTTCCAGCAGCCTTAAAATTGAAGAAACAGGTAAGTAGTCAATTCCAATGAACTAATTCTAAAGCACCCATTAAAAACTCAACCAAAAGCAAAAGTTTTTCAGATATAATGA
Source organism: Hamamelis virginiana (assembly GCA_017140935.1). Lineage (NCBI taxonomy): Eukaryota > Viridiplantae > Streptophyta > Magnoliopsida > Saxifragales > Hamamelidaceae > Hamamelis > Hamamelis virginiana. The sequence goes on along the minus strand of JAESVK010000879.1, from coordinate 1,304,735 downwards.
TACAGAACTCAATTAGTTACTCACCAGTTTCCTCTTCAGCCCTAGATTTCCAACCCTCGCACCGTTGCGCCGATCCCCACTGCATCCTATAGCAAGTGTTCTGCTCAATAACAGGCTTCCCACTCCAATCTCCCTTCAACCTAGGATTAAAATGCAAAATCCTTGGTGGGTCTTCGCCATCGACAGTCTTCAGCCCTTGTAACTCCATCATGAACTGTGACACCATCACAGACTGATCACCATCCCTCAACAGCGCTATCTTCGGCTCGTATTCTACGTGTGCCACCGCTGGCTTACCGACGATTGTAATATGCGATCCCAATGTTAATCCACACGGAAGCACCATAATTCTCCCTCGGTCCGAGAATTGAGACCCAGTTAGCGAAATTGAATGCACGCACGATTCTGATCGATTCTCCTTCTTCTCGATATCAATTTGAAGTTTCCTCGATTCGAGCTCTTCCCAGAGCTTCTTCCCCACTTCCCACGCCGTCTTCGCCGTCTTCTGAAGCTCAGAGAACTCGTCTTTAGTACTACTACTGAATGCTTTTGCATCAAAGACCAATCCCGACACGGTCTTGTACTCAGCGAGTCGACTCTGCGACGGCTGATTCAAACCCAGCGAAACCCTAAGAGGGTTCTTCAAAGGGCGAATTGGGGCTTCTTTCTCTTCCATGTCCTCTTCGCTCTCGAGCCGGAAAGGCCGAGACAATGCGTCGCCGAGAAAGCCATTGAAGTCCTCTTGAGGCACAGCACTGAAACCAACTTTTAACACAAAGGGGATTTCTAAAGTCATCAGGATCATGTACAGAATCCCTACACCGATCAATATCTGAATCGACCTCCGTCGACTCGGAGAGACAAACATATCAAACTTCCCTCTTTTCATCCTCGGTTCTTCAACACAGATCAAAACCCTAACCTCGTCAAAAGATTTCTACAGGTAGAAACACCCAACGGTATTAAAATTTGAATTCTATAATTCTGTGATTAGGAAGAACATATAGAGAGAGAGAGAGAGAGAGAGGAGAGAGAGAGGAGGAAAGAGAGTTAGGTCATCAACACTCAACGCAGACGCGAAGAGAGAGAATTATAAAGGACGTGAGAGAGAGAAAGAAAGAGAGCTGTTCGAGGCTTCCTTCCATGTCGGTCGGTCATTAGCCTCCCTGCACTGTTTCCTTCTTCAATTTTTTCAAAGAAAGTTCTTATTTTTATATTCCAACATATTAATATAATAATAAATACTTTGATGGATGTTCCTAATACTTGCTAGACTATGTAAAACTAATATACTCGCGAGAATATGGTCGTGGGAAAGACCAGGCAACAGGATTTTTCATTTTAAAAAGGCCTTTTCTTAGGAATAACCTTTTTGAAAGCACATCTAGCTTTAAAAAAATAGTATTTGATGAATAAATTTTATTAAAAAAATTTGTTACACGTGTTATAAGATTGTAATTTTAAAATAAATATAATGTTAATATAAATTATTTCTTTATAAAGATAAAATTGAGTTCTGAATTTTTTTTTTTTAAATTTTAGGAGAGTATTTTAAAGGACTGCAATTTTTAATGGGATAATATTTTATTTTATGAGGATAAGATAGGATTTTAAAATTTTTAATTTTAGTGAAACCTTAGGCACAGTTTGGATTTGTTTTTTATAAGTATTTATTTGCTTTTTAAAAAATATGCAATATATAATTTCTTAAATTTTTTTTTAAAAAACAAATAAATACTTATAAAAAACAAATCCAAACGGTGCCTTAGCTTACTAGAAATGTTATTTTCAAAAGTATCTCAATTTCCTTCTTGAAAATGGATTTTGAGATAACGAGTTTCGTTTTAAAATATGCCATCAAATGAGATAAAAATATTTGAAAGAAACTTGACATTCAAGGTCATTAGGAGCATTACAAATAGAAGGCTAAATGCCACTTGTCAACGATAGAAAATATAATTCGTCCCACATGTAAATTCGTCTTTCTATCCTAATTCTACTTGCAATGTGACAATAGATATATATATGAAAAAATAAGCAAAATTTTTGTTAATGGTACAAGAAAAAGATGATATAATTGAGACAAAAATTTCATTTTTTTAAATATTTCGTTAGGAAGTGTTTTTTAATTGGTTAATGTGAAACTGAAGTGACTATTATATCAGCAAACCATATGAATTAAAATACGAAGTCAGGACTCATCAAATAAGGCGCATACCACCACTCATTTAAATACAGATGAATCACCGCTTAAACCATATTTTTCAACTAATTTGAGGGTTAAAACTTAAAAGCATAATATATTATGCCCATTATTTAATTTATATAATGCAAAAAATCTAAAATTTGTGCCATACTCTATTTTTTCACATCAAATGATTTAAGGGTTTTATAATAATACACTATAACCTAAATAGGTTGTCTAGCTCTCTACTCGTTATTGAGCATTGCGAGTATATGTTTGAATGTACTCGAGAGAGTAGGGTTATAACTTATAAAGTAGTTAATTGCATGAGCGATATTTAATTATTTATGAAAAGAGGTATCTCGCAATTGAATAGTCTGAATTTTCTGGTGGACCAAGCTTTACTCTGATTTCAGTGCCTTCGTCGGAAAGCTCTAGAACGCTCGCCACGCCAGGTGGCTGGGCTCGGTCAGGTTCAATCCTTTCGTGTTGAATGCGTATAATCAAGACTTCGGAGTGCAGAGTAAAGTTGTCAAATCATATTGTATTTCACAATATTTTTTTATTATTTATATATATAATTAATACTGATTTAGATTTAATTCAGTTAAATATTTATAGTCATTGGATCATCTCATTACTTAAAAAACTTTCATTAATGAAATGATCCATCGGTCATAAATTTTAACTAAGCATTAGCTTACTATCATTTCACTAAATTTTATCTATTTTCATAACATAAACTTTCCACTCAATTTTTATGATTTTTTTTCAAAATTAATTCACCTGATAATTTTAGCCACCCATTCACATAAATTGGAACACAAGTTGAGATTATAATAATTAAATATATAACAATACTCATATTTTACTAGTAAAATAAAAGAATATTCTTAGTTTTAACACCTATTTTACCACAATGGTAAAAAATTTATTACATGGAGTTTACTTCGACTAGCCTATTAGTGAAGTGTAAGGGAAAATGATTAGTTTTAAGCTAGGTCAAGAAGTCGAATATTCCCTTCCAAAAGAAAAAAAAAACTTCATTACATGCCACAATTTGATATGAAAAATAATTAATATTAAAAACACAACGATGGCTTAATGAGTAATGAAGGGATCCACAGTTAATGACACAATGTTTTTATGTTATTATTCTTTGGTAATTAATTACAATTAAAACTTTAAACTTGTATTTTAAATAAGCATTGAATTGCCTATATTAAAAGTAATTAATATTACTAAAGTGGAAAGAAGGCATGCAGTCCTCTATGATGCAATAGGAATGCATTGATTAGCCATGTAATTATTTTCCTTTCAAATACCCCAAAATTTTTTTTCTTTCTTTCCTTTTTTTTTTTTTTTTTTTTTTTTTTTTAAATTATTAGGGCTCATAAACAACACTATAGGAGGTAGTCTCCCCTTTTTCTTTAAATCCTTCCAACTTTAGCGAAACCAAGATTCAATTCCAAGTTTCTGATACAACCGTATAGAGACTAGCTTTATCCGTAGATAGCAGTCTCATTAGCAATTTTTTTTTCTTCCTACTGTTTGGAGTCGAATAAAAAATTTTAAACTTTGAATAATTTAAAAATAATGTAAAAATGTTAATTCTTGGAATCCAAGAAACAATCATAATAACATAAAATGAAACAAAATCATCAAAACTCTAAAATAAAGCCTGTGGAAGTCTATGCTAGACTCACTATTTTATTTAATAACATTTTAGGGGTAGAAATAATTCTTTTCATCTTATTAATTTGTTCTACATTAGTTGCAGCATGGATACATATCTTCTCCAATGGACCATTTCATGACTTTTCAACATTTCAAATACCACTATTGCACATTGCAATTTTATTTTATTGGATAAATACAATATCGTAATTAAGAAAGAATTTAGAATTTACATGTTCAAACTTTACTATAAGCATTATGGGCCTTATAGCTTAGGTGATATTTCTATCCCTTCATTTTCTCTTAAGGAGAATAAAATTCGAGACTTAACCATGCTATTTGTAACATATGAGTTGGAGTTAGGGTTAGTACCAAAAAAGAAAAAAAAAAGGTATTATGAGCATTAAATTTAGAGACATGTTAGAAATGTGTCGTCATCCACCATTCATGAAGCATTGAAGCCCCAATTTAATATAGGAAAATGCTAATGTTCCCCTGCTTCATCCCGTGTTACTTTCCATGTGTTGTTTGACACATTATAAAACTCTTCGTTATTATCTCATATTTATTATTGATAAATAGGTGATAAAGATGACATATTAGATCTGCATTTCTCTCTTCCCCTTTCTCTCCATTCATCATTAACAGATTGAATTCAAGAGCTGCTTCAGGCTTTCGGAGGTTCTTCAGCTCTCTCTCTCTCTCTCTCCCCCCTTCTTCTTCTTCTTCTTCTTTTTCACTGTGCTCATAAAAAAAAAATAGTAAAAAACTTTTTGATGTGCTAAAAAAAAACACAGTAAAAATGTTTGATATTCTTTTTTACTGTGCTAATAAGAAAAAAGACGGTGAAAACTAAAAAAAGACAGTAAAAACCCAAAAAACAATGGGAAAAAACACTGTAAAAATGAAAAAAAAAAAAAAAAAACATAGATTTTTACTGTATCCAATTTTTTCACTATTGGTCTTCTTTTTTTCATTTTTCACAAAATGAAAAAAATGATAATTGCTCGTATCATTTGGCATGAAAGAAAATGTCAAAATTTTGATCCATATAAAATAGCACTTAAAAAAAACTAAAAATTTGATCCCTCAATAGTTAATATCTCCAGTACTTTATCATTGATGCTAAACAAAATGATCTCATTTTTGCAGGCAAGTGAATTTAACATCATGTAAAACACAATGTAATATCATTTTTATTAGATTTCCAAAAACCTATTAAAAGAAATCTTGATTGTGTCAAAAAAAAAAAAAATCTCTTTTATTCTTCTAGTCATTAATTTATTTATTACTTAAAAAGAGAACACCCATTGGAAGTATCATTTGATGAGTCAAAAGAGTGGCAGTTTGGCTGGACATATCTGTCTCTTACCCTGGAAAGTTAGAATTTTAATTTTAATATGTAAGAAAACAAGCTAGCTTCTTCTCATAGCTGTGTGCCACATGTTATATGCTCTCCATGAAAAGAAATAAAAACAAGAATAAATAATTGAAAATATTTTTGGTATTATATGGAAATCCTAGATTATATATATATATATATATATATATATATATATATATATATATATATATATAGATGCTAATATCAGGTGCACTTGATGCGTCAGGTGCCCTCCTCTACAGCCACCTGTGATGAAAATTTTAAAAAACTGACCGTTGGATTAGATATCCCTATCATGTATGTCATGTCTACCAAAAATCATAGTGATCCAACGGTTGGTTTCAGAGAAAACTAACTGCTAAAAAATGATAACATTTTAAAGAACAAAAAAGTCATATTTATTTTGAAGTCAGTTTTCTCATAAACCAACCGTTGGATCACTGTGATTTTTGGCAGACATGACATACATTATAGAGGTATCTAATCCAACGGTCAGTTTTTAAAAATTTTAATCACAGGAGGCTGTAGAGGAGGGCACCTAATGCAAGATGCATCAGGTGCACCTTATAACAGCACCTCTTATATACATATATACAGAAATGCTATTATGAGGCCCACCTTACGCAAGGTTGCGTAAGGTCCCCTCCATATGGCCAATTTTATATGACAGTTCGTAAAACTGACCGTTGGATTAGATGCTCATCTTCTGTATGTCATGCCTGCAAAAAATCACAGTGATCCGACGGTTGGCTTTTGAAAAAATCTACGGTAAAAAAATTGTGATATTTTGAAGAACAAATGAGTTGCATATTTTCACAACGACTTTTTTCAAAAACCAACCGTCAGATCACTGTGATTTTTTGCAGGCATGACATATAGAAGATGAGCATCTAATCCAACGGTCAGTTTTACGAACTGTCATATAAAATTGGCCATATGGAGGGGACCTTACGCAACCTTGCGTAAGGTGGGCCTCATAATAGAATGACTGATATATATATATATATATATATATGGTTAAATTTATACTAGTAGAATGAACACAATGTGATAAAAATAAGGGCTACATACTCATAAGTCCCTCACATAAGCATTTTATACCACTAAGTCTGAGAATCTTTTTAACGTAATAAATAAGCAAAAGAATTTAAAAATATGAAGAACCTCATGGTATAAAATTGAATTCCGTGATATAGAGCTCCAAACTTAGGAAGCTTCTTATTTTAGAAGAGTCAAAAGAGAATTTAAGAATATACCCTGAATTGTATTCAACTCTTAGTTGGCATTTAGCAAAAGCTTCTTATTCTTGGCCTGCTTTTAAGGACCAATTCGGGCTGGAGTCGTAGAACTAACTATACAGAGAATTTAGTCTCATCAAGTGGCTAATTTAGTCTATTTTATTTGTTCTCATTTCACACTTTAAGGAAAGGTTACTGATTGCATCAGCCACCATGTTGTTGCTGGGGCAAGCTTTGTTATGGAATCTAATATACAATTTTGGTGCAACTTCCCTTGTTTATATATGCTTTGATTATCGTTAATGGTAGGGCTAATCTGAATTAATTTTCATTTGTGCAACATTTAAATAACGTCCTTAGGCCCCATCTTGGCCTCATGGGTGACCAAGATATCCTTTTCGTGATGTTTAATATAAGGGATTAGGGGGATTATCTTAATTAATCAGACGGGCGGACCTGGAAGCATATCCAGCCTTTGGCCATGGCTTTGTCCATACAAATCCACTGGATTATGAAAGAAACAACATTATTCTGCAGGCTAAGATTAATGGGTGGGTCATTAACTTAACCCAAATTGGAGAACATAGAGTTAAATATTTCAAATTAATTTTAGTCTCAATTTGTTGAACCAAAGCAGTCTGTCAAGAAATTCACTGATTTCTGCATTGAGCTTCAAGTGGTTGCTAATTAATCTTCTTCTTCCACACATATATGACAGATCCATCACTGGGGATTTACATATACTATCTGGAGAATTTAAAAACTGAACATAGCTTGTTGCTTTATCTTTTCAACTAAAGTTGGCTAGCAAATTTGCACAAACAAGGCCTCTAATTGGATCTCAGAAAGAGCTAGATAAAAAGAAAGGAAAACGATCAAATTTGCTTCAGAAAAGAAACCATTTTACATTCAATTTCAAGTATTTTCCTTTCATTTCCTTCCAACTTTCCAAGATCCAAACAGAGCCAAGATATTCCAATCTTAGAATTTATAAGTTATCATTTTTATGCTTATATATGTCTCCAATTCTAACCCAAATCCTTAATTTGACTACACAAAATGAATTAGTGAAAGATGTTATGAGACAAGTTCACAAAGAAGTGTAGTTTCAATTCTCAACAGTTCCTATGGCCACATATCATGAAGGCAAGGTGGCTTCCAATTGCAAGTAACCTCAAACTGGGTTACCATATTTTGATTATAATTCAATTAGTTAACTTGTACCTTGTTTAATTAAAATAGTTTTAGTCCTCCTCTCATCAAACTTGTGATTATTAGAAATTAACTAAACAAAAGTCATTTCCTTTCACGCGAGTAACGAGTTAATCTAAACAATTTATAATATAAGTTAATTTTTACTTAGTTTTAATCTAAGTCTAACCAAATAATTCACCCGATTCGAACCTGATCATCAACACTCAGAATGCTCTTGGAACCAATTCAAGCATATGAATTATGGTAGGGTTAGATCTATTTTCATATTTCATCTCAAACCGTTTTATCAAAGATGACATTCATCATGCAAACTTAGTTAATTGGGAGTAAAGCACATGCTTTTCTTGCCTCCACACTAGTTAAACCTTTAAACCCATCTCCTCTCTTTCCTCCTCTCCACACATTTGCAAAAAGTGTTTTGGAAGTTGCATAACTATTACCTCTCTTCACCCACCTTCCTTTAATTTTCTCTTTTTTTCTTTTCTTTTCTTTTCTGGATCAAATAGATAAGATGGTAAGACCTCCTTGTTGCGATAAATGGAATGTGAAAAAGGGTGTTTGGACTGCAGATGAGGATGCAAAAGTACTTGCTTATGTATCGAAGCATGGTACGGGTAATTGGACCGCGGTTCCTAAAAAAGCAGGTTAGAATCAAGGGCTTTTTAATTTCCTTGATTTAATTCTTACAGATACTGTTATGGGGTGAATTAAATTTTGATTAACTTGTGCAATTTTTACAAATTTTTGTTCTAAAATGTGAGTGTGATTCTATTTACAGGACTTAGGAGATGTGGGAAGAGTTGCAGGCTTAGGTGGACTAATTACTTGAGGCCTGATCTGAAGCATGAAAGCTTTACGGCCCAAGAAGAGGAGTTGATTGTTAAGCTTCATGCAGCGATTGGCAGCAGGTGGGCTTGCTTTCCATCTCTCTCGTCTATCCTTC
>JAESVK010000879.1:1259241-1295993 GCA_017140935.1 Hamamelis virginiana | reverse complement strand
TTTTTTTTTTTTTAAAAAAGCAATTTTGCCAACTGAGGACCTTTAGCCTAATCAACATTGAGTAATTGGCAATGTCACCGTCCACTTTGTAACATTTTTTTTTTTTTTCAAAGCAACGAGGTGTGTGAACTGTTAGAACTCGACTAATCCTTGCTCTCTATATGGGGCCACCGCTCCATGGAATCGTATAATGCCCAGGCTATTGGTATTGGTACCGACTAAGAGAATTTGGTTGGTTTCGAACTTGGGATATCTAGGTTTATAACTCATTCCTTTGCAACCATGACAACTCTCATTGGTTAAGAGTTGGTCCGGGACAAAGGGATGAGTTATAAATCCAGAAAAATCTACCTAATACCAAAAAAATCCTACCTTAGTGGGTGGAATTTCTAATTTTTTATCCAATTTCCTAATTAACTCATTCAATTCTTGTCTAATAGAATGTCATTTTTCTGCCTTTTGTCTGCTGGGATTTAATGGTATTGTTGGGCTCATTTCTTTATACTTGTGAGGTCCCTTGAGTGGGATTGGCTTTCCGGCAATGCAGCTATTAAAATTTGCCATCCGTTTTAACATCCTCTCGTGTTCTGTCACTGGTACAAGGATAATGACTCTCTCTCTCTCTCATATGTTTTATATGTTGCAGGTGGTCCATAATAGCCCAGCAACTTCCTGGGAGAACAGACAATGATGTAAAAAACTACTGGAACACTAAGCTGAGAAAGAAGCTCTCTGAAATAGGAATCGACCCAGTGACCCATAAGACCTTTTCTCAAATCCTCGTGGACTATGGAAACATTGGTGGACTCCCAAGCACCGGAACACGAATTGGGTCTCTCAATAAAGACTTGAAGAATGCATTCATGTTGAAAACAGAGCAATCTCCAGCCAACACAAGCCATTTGATAATGTCACCCAAAATTGATACAAACCCAGATAGCTTCTTCAATAATTACCACTCATTGGATCTTCTGGCTCAGCTCCAAGCCATAAAATTAGTAACAGAGGCCTCAAATATCACTAACCATAAAACCACTCTGCCCAATTTCTTCACTGAAAGTTCTTCTCTGTCTTCACCATCATCTTCTTCTTCTTCAGCTTGTTCTGCTGTGGGGCAAGTACAGTTGCCCCAAAGCTTTAGTTGGCGTGATTTTCTTCTTGATGATGCATTTTTGCCTGCTGATTCATCAGATGATCAACAAGAAGAAAATATGGAGGAGTTGTTATTGAAAGGCTCCTCTTGCCAAACACAGAATGTGATGCCACAAAGTGAGATTAATAGTGCTGATGGAGATTTGAACTTTAATGGAGTTGGAGCAATGGATTGTAATGAGGTACCAAGATATGGTTTTGAAGCTGCTTCATCATCATCATCTGGCAGTTCATTTGTGGAAGCCATACTAGATCGAGACAATGAGATGCTCTTGGAGTTCCCTGGCCTTTTGGATGAACCATTCTACTACTAAGAAATACCTATGTTGTTGTTGTTGGTTTTTTTTTTTTTTTTTGGGTAATAAATTTAGAACGAGAAACTGTTAAAATAGGGTTTGGGTCTTGGCCTTTCATGAAGTTGGACATGCCATTTTCTATTGTGTTAAAATTATGCATGGGTTTATATATAGTCATATTCCTGTGAGAACTTCCTTATATGAGGACTTAATTTTTTGGCTAATGTAAAATGGGTATTTTGAAAAACTAACCCTGTGAGAACTTCCTTATATGAGGACTTAACTTTTTGACTAATGTAAAATGGGTATTTTGAAAAACTAACCGTTGGATTTAATATTATTCTTGTGTATGACAGGCATGCCAAAAATTACAGTGATCGGACCACTGATTTTTTAAATATAGTGATCTGTTAAGCATTATATAGGTATTTAATTTTTCACAGTCTGTATTTAAAAAACCAGTGGTCCGATCACTGTAATTTTTGGCATGCCTGCTATCATACATAGGAAGAGTATTAAATCCAACGGTCAGTTTTTCAAAATACTCATTTTATATTGTCCAAAAGGCTAAATCTTCATATAAGAAAGTCCTCACAAGAACGGGACGACTGATATGTACATGCTAGCAGGAAGTCTCAAAATAGGAACTTAATACCCCAAAAACCCACCCCTCTAGCCTACAAGTGGTAGGTTTATAATAGTTTATGTTTAGCAGCTGAATGTAATAATTAAAGAACTGTGTTTTTAATTATTGGTGAGTTATTTCCACACTTTTGACAACTGATATGTACATGTATGGAGCTTTACATCGGGTGTGTGTTGGGGGATTCTAATATATTTAAAGAATAAATAAACAGTATCTACAGTCTGCTAACCATTTTAAGATAACGAAGACCTGCTAGTAACAATGGCATTTGATTCAACCACGAACATTACTAACACTATGTTTGGATTGAGAGAGTTGGAGAGAAGAGAAGAGAAGAGAAATACGACTGGTTTCTCTCGTTTGGATTGAGAGAGTTGGAGAGAAAGGGGAGGAGGGGGAGAGAAAGGGGAGAGAAAGAGGAGAGAAACTTGGCTGTTTTTCGTTCTCTCCAAATCGGAGAGAAATGGAGAGAAGAGAAGAGAAAGGGGTTAATTGAGGGGTGGATTTACTCTTTTGCCCCTTTTTCTCCCTTCTTTAGTTTTTATTTTCTTTTTATGCAAGTAAGGACAATATTGGAATTTACACTTTAAAATTTTCTCTTCTCTTCTCTTATGAAGGCTATCCAAACAGGGTGGGGAGAAAGTCATTTAACTTTCTCCCCTTTCTATCCAAACAAGGTGGAGCGAAAGTCATTTAACTTTTTCTTCTCTTCTCTTAATGAGTTTCTCTTCTCATTCTCTCCAACTCTCTCAATCCAAACATAGCCCAAGTGATAAAGGCTTCACGATGTGTGGGGTCCGTTGGAGGGTGCACGTGTATCACCATCTCACTAATAAGGATGTTAGGGTCTAGGGATGAAGCTTGTTACCTCTTGACACATTGGGCCTATATTGAAGAGTTTCTACTTTTTCTAGGCATTTAAGGGAGTACATAACAATTGTGGGTAAAGAGAAGCAATTTCAGTTTGTTAGATGGATACCACCTAATGAAGAATGGGTTAAATTGAATGTGGATGGAAGTGTGATTCGTAATTCTGGGAGAGCAAGTATAGGAGGATTAATAAGGGATGCTAACAGTCGTTGGTTAGTCTGCTAATTTGGGAATTTGTAGTAATGATATAGCTAAACTGTGGTCAATTTTTCATGGGTTGAAGCTTGCTTGGCAGGGAGGGTTCTGTAAAGTGATAGTGGAAACTGATTCGAACACTTCAGTGGATTTGATCCTCAAAGAAGCTCCAACAGATCATCCTTATTGGAGTTGATTGAAGGCTGTAGGATGATTGGAATTGTGAACTGAAGCATGTATTTAGAGAGATGAATTGTTGCGCTGATTGGTTGGCAAAGAAAGGATCAGATCTGGGGCTGGGTTTGAGGATTTTTGATCCTCCTCCTGTTGGTATTAGGCGTTTACTTTCTTCTGATTTTTCTGGTACTGTTAGAAGTAGATAGTGTTTATTTGTTTGGGCTTAGGCCCCAAGTTTTACCAAAAAAATAATAATAATAAATAATTGTGCACCTACTAGTCATTTTGGGGTCACAAGTGTCCAATGATGGCGCCCTCTAAAAGAGTGCTGGCCGGTAATAGAATTTCCCTATGAATTTGTTAATGAATTTTATTTGTGCCTAGATAATATTTTATAGATTAAATTTTGGGAGAACAAAAGGCATAGAATAATTACTTGGATTAGGATCCTCTCCAGTATTCATTGCTGTTTTGTGCAGTTTTGAGATAAAAAATTAAATTAGAAAACCCTTTCCTAATTAAATTTAGTAAACATTTCTTAAGTTAAAGTCTCCAAACTGCAAGGAGCTACAGAAATACAAACTGTTCCGTACAAAAATACAAATTGGAGAGTATCTAATCACTAATTACTTCCCAACACTTCACAAAAGGTTGCAAACAAATATGAAAAATGCTCATGTTCCCGTGCCTCATCCATCCCGTCTCACTTCCTGTCTGATGTGGTGTTTGCCACACCATAAAACTCTTCATTTTTATTTCATATATATTAATAAAAATGAGATAAAGATGGCATACCAAATATGTATTTCTCTCTTTTATTTCTCTCTCTTCCCATTTCTCTCCGTTCACCATTAACGGACTGAATTAAATAACTGCTTCAGGCTTTCGTCGAAGGTGCTTCAGATTCTTCTCTCTCTCTGCCTCTTCTTTTTTTTTTCTTTTTCATTGTGCTCATTAAAGAAAGACAGTTAAAAAAAAAATGATTGTGCTAATAAATACAATAAAAATGTTTACTGTGCTCATAAAAAAAAGGGAGTAAAAAAATTTTTGACTGAGCTAATAAAAACACTTAAAAAATGTTTTGTCTTATTTTTTACTATGCTAATAAGGAAAAAAGATTGTGAAAACTAAAAAAATACAGTAAAAACCCAAAAAACATAGAAAAAACACAGTGAAAATGTTAAAAACACAGTAAAAATAGTAATAATAATAAAAACACAGATTTTTACTGTATCTAATATTTTCACATTTTCACTGTTGGTCTTCTTTTTTACTGTCAGCCAATTAAAAAAAAAAAAGAAAAGATTGATAGTGAAAAAAAAAAAAAGTTTCTAGAAAAATCCAAAAAAGACAGTGAAAATAAGAAAAGACGGTAAAAACCCAAAAAATACACAATGAAAATGATAAAAACATAATAAAAATAAAAAAATGCAAATTTTTACTGTATCCAATATTTTCACTGTTGGACAGGAAACGGAAATGGAAATTCCGTGTGGAACGCTCAGCACCGCTCAACAAATATTCCTATTTGTGTTTAAATTGGTGGCCTAATCAATAGGTCATTGAATTCAAGTCATAATGTGACAGTGTACATCTTTGCAAATTTGGCTCCCTGGTTGGTTAAGGTTCAAGGTTTAATAAATTAGGTTACAAGCATATTACTAGCTTTTATTTTTTAATTTTGAATTTTTTTGAATTTTTGAATTTTATTTTTCATCAAATAAGCACCAAGAGGGCTTAAGTTTATAAAGCAAGTGCAGTACCTCCATCAAATATGCTATCTTTTGGGTTGGAACATGATCCATGACAAATAATATCAGAGTAGACCCAACCCTTTATCTGGCGCTTATATCATAAAGGTTTCACAAAATCCTTCCAATTTTCAAAATCAAGCAAATAATCCTTTAAATATTAAAATTGAACAAATAACCCTCTAAAATATAAAAAAATATTGAATAAATAACTCCCTTAAAATACAAGTCATGTTTACAATACTCCCTTTTAACTTTACAAAAGGAGGGTCTGGTAGAGAGTTTTGATTGATTTTTATATTCAGGGAGTTATTTGTTCCAATTTTTAGTTTTTATTCTAAATTGAACCTAACCCAATTAATCTAAATTTTGTTGGAATTTTTTTTTTTTTGATAGTACAAGAAATTCCAATCCTATTTCAACTAGTCTCTAAGTACAGACGAGATCACGAGCAAACTCCATCTATCCAATAGTAAAGATGTTGAAGTTTTATCCAAAGTTGCATATCATAGGACATGATCCTTGATGAATTGCATTTAACCTTCTCAATCTTGCCGAAGTTTTGTGAAATAAAATTCCCTCGATGGATGAGTCATTTTTTTATGAGGACGTTGATCGTGCCAAACAAAGGAGGTTTTTCCTTATTAACAATTAAGATTTAAATTTATAAAAGACTCGTGTTGTAACCCCAATTCAATTAAAAAAGTGATTTAAGTATGCATATCGATCTACAGGAACTGAAGGCCGAGTTATGACAAATCAAGTAACTTCAATTCTAGTTAAACGAACAATATTTGATTTGATGAGTGGTTGTTTAAACTAATGAATATATAAAACGATTAAAAGAAGAAATCAATAAAATAAAGCTTTGGGTATTTTGAATCCACTTAATTCTTCATTTATCGTATGATTGATTCTAATTAGGCTTTACATTCGTTTATGATAGTGATGATTTAAAATACAAGAATAAATCATCAAAAATATCATGCAAGTGCGAACTCAGTACAATTCATCCAAACGAGGCATAACTTGTCAAACAAGGTATGAATGCCTATCCAAGCAAGGTATGAATGAACTGACTTCGCACAGGCATGTTCGAATAGAACCATTGCACAACTTATGTAATTGAAATAACATAAAACAATTGCATATAATGAATATTAAATTAACAAAACGGATTGCATAACAATCAATCTCCCAAAAGTTGTACAATCATCACAAACTATGTAAATATCATAATACAAATCAAACTAAACAATTAACTACGGAAAAAACTTCATCTAATACCCAAGTATGAAGTCTAGTTGCTCATGTTCGGAGTAGAATCGCCAAAGATCTTCAGTCCTTCCATGTGCATCCAAAATCCAATGAGAATGAGGAGAAAGAAGAGAGAGAATCCAAGAGTAAAGAGAGAGAGAGAGTATCCTAAGTCTAGCCAACCCTAAATAATCTTAAAAAAATGTTTAAATATTGTACAGAGATTTACTAAAAATAAACTCTTCAAAAATTGCATTAAAAGCTGAGAAAAAATGAGGGCACGCTTTTCGAGGTGACCTTTATCGATAGTCTATAGCATGTCTATCAATAGAAGGTCATGGTAGGTCATGATTTTCTGCAAAACAATCCACCCGAGACTAGGCTCTATCGATAGAAAGAGAAAATGTTTATTGATAAACATCTTCTATCGATAGACCATCGATAGAAACTCTATCGATGAATTCAAGTTGCTTCTTTTAACTTTCAATTAGCTTCTAAAAGCTTTCCAAAACCATCCTAACATCATTTTGATGGTTTTTCCTTTCAATTGACTTCGCTTTTAGCTTAATCCAAAAGCAAATGCAAGAAATCAACCTCGACCGTGCCTAAAATGCCATTTTTATGAAGAATTCCTACAAAACAAGACAAAACATTAAATTCATGATTTATATCTAGCAAGTAGCAAAGATCAAGCATAATCCATGAATATATATTCAAAAAGACTCAGTAAATAGCATTGATTGCAGAGCAATCAGACTTCTCACTTGGCTTCCTATGATGAATATTTTGAAAAACCAACCGTTGAATTGAATATTCTTTTATGTATGATATGCATAACAAAAATTATAATCATCTGACAGCTGGTTTCTAGAATACAGATTGTGAAAAACTATAATAATATCTAATAGTTATAAATTTTCAGTTTGTCATTTAGAAACCGACGATCAGTTGACTATGATTTTTTTTCATGCATGACATGCATTGAAAGAATAATTAATCCAACGAATCAACGATTGATTTTCTAAATTTTCAATCTTACATCAACTAATAAGGCAATTCCTCACATAAAAAATTACTATGTGATGGATGGTCCACCCGAAAGCCATGAACCGACATAACTCGGTTGGGTTCCAAATTTACATTCAAACTCCACCAAACGGAGCGAGTTGCACCCGAATACATACATATAGATATATATGGCCAAAGATTAAAAAAAGGGGGCAACGAGAGAATTGAAAATGGTGGCGATATCGCTATACAGGGGAAACCTACACAGGGTTCCCGACGTTCCTCGTCGATGGCTAATGCCTATTCATCCAATCTCCCTTAAAGAATTCAAATCCCTCCTCACTCGCCGTTTCAAAGCCCTCTCTACCCTCCATTCCACTTCCGTCGCCGCCGTCACGATCACCACCACCACCACCTCTAACCCTAACCCTAACCCAAATCCTAATTCGAAACAACAAGAAGAAGGCGCAAAAGAAAATGGCTGTACGAACAGTGATGTTCATGTTCATCAGCCTCAGTTGGAACAAGCGAAGGAGGTTAATAATCGCGAAGAAGGGACTTCGAAGGATGGAGCTTCTGGCGAGGTCAAATATCATCAAGAATTGGACGGTGATGGTCGTTTGGGGAAACAGGTTGATGGATCTGCTTCATCTCCTAGTTCGAAACCTCCGGTACAGGGTAACGCCTCTGATCCGGTAAAGGGCAATGAAGATTTTCAAGCTGTGCAAGATGAAAAACCGGGGGAATCGGTAAATCCTAATGTGGAGGTATGGAGTGTTGCTGAGTTTATCATATTTGTTGATTGTTTATGTTGAATTTGCATCGGTTTGAGCATAAATTGGTGAACTTTTGCATTGTTGATTTGTATGATATATCCTTTTGTCAATTGTTGGAGCAAATGAGACAGAAGTGGCTTATAGAGATACGGACATTGTCTAATAAGCATTATACACTTAATTGTAATTGAACATTTTTCGAGCAGGTCAATAAGCACAGTTGGGCCTGTTTGGTTGTCCGTTAGAATTTGAATGGCTCCATCGTATTTAACAAAAGTTCTTCATTGTGAATAGGTAAATTTAAGAGAATTGAAGTCATCATCCCAAATGACAAATAAACATTTTAAATGGGCATTTCACGAAGTTCCAAAGTTGATCCTATGCGTTATGATGATAGCTCCAACTTTTTTTTGAATGGCTCCATTTAAGATTATCGTTTTGTACAATCAATGCTATATATATACAATGGAACCATTCAAATTCCATGGGACAAGCAAACGAGCCGTTAATTGATATATTAAGATAGAATGAAATAAGAGGCAATTGTGCACCCTAGATATGATTGGAAAACATTTAATTGAGTTCACCATGTGTAATATAATTTTATATATTTATTTACGTATACGTGTTACAATTCACATAATTTTGGGGGAAAAAGTAAAAATATAAAATCACATCAAAAGCATTTGGCTCATAATTACAACTGCAAGTATAAGACAGGCATGCTCTGCCTCTATTGGAACCCTCACTTGCCTCATGGTAAGAGAGAATATCCTCATGAAGAGTTGCATCAAACATATCATCATCCATCAACTCTTTCTTTATCTCTCCCTTATGGGTGCAAACTGCAAAGGTTCTCCTAGACAGCTTGGTGAAGTAAAGCACTTTGCCTTTGTCCATCTCATCAACATCACCTTTTCGAGTTGATGGTGGTTGAGCTTCAACTTCTCTCCTCTTGCTTCTACTATCTATCACATCCACTTCTATGACTAATGCCTTTTCTTGAATGGCTGGTCCACAATAATCGTAACACAATGATGATTGCTAAAAATCATCATGCAATGCTTCCAAGCTCTATCAGTTTATCTACATTGTAGCATTCTGGATGTGGTCAGCTTTAATAAACACTGCATGGCTGGGGGAAACCTTAAGGTTCTACATGGTGTACATATCGAGTTCTATTCAGTTATGTTATTGTATAAAAGGCCAAGGTGTGAAGCTTAAGCCTCTGATCCTCATTTTTAGGACATTTAAAATAATAATAAAGTCAGGCACTATACTTAAAATATGCCGAATCAAGTAACTTTTGGTTATAAATTCATATTCCAAATGTTAATTCTAAAAAATAGTTGTAAAGCAGTCATGATAAATTGTGGCTTTGGCATGTCCTCCAAATTCAGTTATGTTATTCTAAGGGTTCATCATGACAGTTGCCCAACCTAAAAGAAGCACCAGCTGAGCATATGAAAGCAAGCATGCTTTGGGATGGGAGTTGGTGCAAGTAGTTGCTTTTAGTTTCGAGTGAGGGAGTGGAGTTTGGGGATCCTTTTAAAGAAACCCTTGGTATGAAGGTAGATCCAAACAAAGGGGACAAAGTAGGAAGAGCTATCTAAAACCCTAAGTTCATTAAACTTGTTAATTTGATTTAAGTTTAAATAAATATTTTAAAAAAATAAAAAAAGAAAGAAAAAAGAGAAGGATGAATTTTAGATCACAATCTTCCTCATCTTGTTAGTAAAGGAGGTGCATGCATTGAAATAAAGAAAGCTTCATTTCATGTTGCATTCACCTCAAGAATGTCCCATACTTTTAGCTTCTATTTGGAAATCTGAAAAGTTGAGGGAAAAGAAGGAAAATAGAGTAAAAATGCTGTATAAAGGGATTCTATTTATAACTAAATTTTAGCATTTTCGTCTCCTTTCTCTTAGTCTTTTCAAGATACAAACAGAACCTTAAGATTTTGAGCCTCGGTGAATTTGATACTGAAAGACTGAGTCTTAGACCGGTTCCTATGGCCCGGTTTGACACATAATCTCGCACACATTATAAAATTACTAATTACTATGGATTGACAGTTCTCAAATTATTTTTCTTTTTTTCTTTATTTCAAGAAATTTTGTTATTATTATCGTTATTTTTTTACTTGCCAGATAAACGACAAAGTGGATGCCTTGAATGATAAAGAGAAAAGGAAAAGGGAGGTTGAGGAGAAGTTGCAGATTTTGAATGCAAAGAAACATAAATTAGTACAAGGGCTGAAGCAGGTAAGCTTTTATTTTATTCTCATCTTGTATGGGGAAAGAGCTTTTTGATGTTATGACCTCATCTCATTACTTTGGAGCTTTTATAGAACTTAAAGTTTTACATTTTTACCATACAATTCGTTTAAGTAGGCCATTAATATATTTTTATCAGATCTTGAGTACTGAAGAAGAATTGAAGAGACGAAATAGTATGCAAGGATCATTGACTCGCCCATCTGTTGCACTTCAAGTGGATGTTACAAATGACTCTGGATCAATGACTAGACATGTTACCCCTAGGATGGGCTTGGAGGCAAACCTTGGTGGTGATATGGAAGGTGGAGAAGCTGATGATGTTTCAAACCATAACATGCATTCTCGCCATCTGCTTCGAATGAGCAGTACATCACCTTCTTCGGAGTCTCCTCTTAGAAGGCCTGCCTATTTGCAACATAATGTGGTAATGTGTATTGATTAGTGCATTCAATATCATACCATTAAGGTGTTTAGGCATACTGCATCTCATCTCTGTGGCCTTTTTGATGAAATATTGACCATGGAGATTGTTTCATCACTGTTGTTTGCGTGACAACTTATTAATTGAGAAATCCTGTCGCTTATCTGTTGAATGTCTTTAGTAATTCTTTGCTCACCACTTTGACTTTACGTGCATGGGAAATGGTGGTAAGAAGTTTCGTTAGAATCCTAGGTTATCAATAAGTTGAGGAGTTCCAACCACGCAACCCTTGATATCGATAATGTTGCCAAACACAAGAAATTCAAATCAAATTTACTCACCCTATCTATTATAAGACCCATGTTAGCAACTACTGATCACTGATCTGGGACAGAGAGAGAATGATTTTTGTCACCATGGAATCAATGAAATCTCCAGGATTGAAAAGGCAAATTTTCTAGAGTACGATGGCAATGATTTATGCTACCATTCTGTTCCTTGGACAGCTCGACTTCAAGAAATTGTACAGTCCAAAAAAAAAAAGTGCTCTATGGTAGTTAGATGCAGGGTCAGCTGATCACTTGTTTCTTTTGTCACACATTTTCTGCCTCCATATGGGCCAAAGCTTTGGGTAAAATTCGGAGTATCTTCTATTGATGCCGGGGCCAGTCTTCAGGATTTAGCTGGTGTTGGGTGTGTCAGTCCTGGGAATCTAAGGGACATAATTTGTAGAAACTATCTCTTTTTTTTTGTATTTTGTTGCCTGTGGAATGTAAGAAATAGAAGTATTTTGAAAGCTTGGAGTTGAGTTTGGAAGGAGTAGACTTGCATCGCAAACCTAGTTGCATTTGGGTGCTCTTTTACAACTTAATACATAGAAGTCCAATTACGTTACTTTTGTGAACCCTGGCACTTGACTTGTAAGAGATTCCTCAGGCTACAGGTTGTTTTCTTTTTTATTTTGTTTTGGGAGTAGTCCCATCTTGGGCATTCTTTGTATATTATAACCTTATTGGTGTGGTTTAATGGTTTTTGTCTTTTTGATTGAGTGTCTGAGGCATACACTTTACAAGTTTTCTTATGAAAATTTGATATTTATATTCAAAAAGAGAGAAAAAAGAAAAGAAAAAGTAACAACATATCTATAAAATGAGTGTATTTGAAATGAGGATGGTGCGGTGATTAGTGGCAAGACGAGAAAGAAGAGATATATTGCAGGAATTTAGAAATAGCGGCAATTGAAGATGAAACAGAAAAAGTCAGCTAAGATGATTTGGTGTTATGCAATGAAGGAGTCTTGTGCAGTGTAGTGATGTGGTTCAACTGTTCAAGTTGCGGGCCTACAGGATAAGAAGGCTAAAAATGATGAGTCCAGGTTCTGAGAAAAGGTTTGATGGCCTTTGATTTGACTGAATATATGGCTCTAGATAGAGAAGAATGGAGAAAAACAAGTTGGCTAGCCAGCCTTTAGTATTGGAATGAGAATTTGGTGAATTAAATTGAAAATACAAATGCAATAACTATAAGCACTTGTGAAAATTGCTGTCTGGGTAAAGTTTTCTCTTTGATGTGTTGACTAGATCCGCTGACCCGTTAACTGCACGTCATGATAATCTCTATTTAGTGTAGTTACAATATAATTACTCTATTAAGCCATACCAATGCTGTGAACTTCATAAACGTGTCGCGTCTGTGCAGAAATTAAAGGTTATTGAAATCTCCAGTCACTTTCATCTGTAGTTACTGCAGAATAATTGAAAGATAGCTGACCTTATCAGGGTTAGCAATGGATGGTTTAAATGGATCTTTGGCATTAATTGCCAGGACACTGTTCTTCAGCAAGTTTGAGATATGGACTATTCAAGAAAAAGTAGGAGATTTATCATTAGCTAGGTACTATTAACTTCAGTTGGTGCAGAGTAGCTTTAAACTGCAAAATGCAGATCATTTAAATGTTGAGTTCAACAAAATATCTGAGAAGAACGTTCAGTTATTCTCACTTCTAAGTGCATCATCTGCCTAAAGCTCTCTCTCTTTTTTTTTTTTTTTTTTTAATTTTAAAAAAGAACTAAATAGAACAAAATACACGCTCGAGCATGCGTATATAGGGTGATTCTTTTTTCAGATGTCATAAATAAAATTCTGTCACCATATAAAATACATTGGTTGAATTAATACTCTTGCAAGGCCAAATTGGAATTCTATTTCAGTCTTTGCTTTGGACATCTTATGATGATGTAGAAGTAGAACATTTTCATTCTTAGTTATTGCATGCGTATGCAGGTAGCACACCCCTCTCGAGCAAGTTTGGTGGTGAGCGGCAGTCCATCCCGCTTCGCTCCCATGGGGCAACAAGGTCAAGGTCACCCATCAAATCTCCCCACAGTGTCTGTATCAGGAACAAATTACGTTCCTTCCTCTCCTTCCCCTGCAGCATCAGGTGGCACTTCAGTATTTAGAGATGCCCGGCTGCCTAGTCCATGGAATTAGAAGCCATTCAATCTAATACATTCTTGAGGCGACATTCAGGCATGAGTTCCATACTGTGGGTTAAGTTGTAATCTTTGAATTCTGCTTGATGCTTGGGGTGTCATTTAGCCAGCCTGCCGAAACACGGAGCCATATTTGAAAGTTTTTGTTCAGCAGGACAAGCGTACCAGTTGCCAATGTCAATGTCAGAAACCTGTTTTAGTGTGGTGTATTATGCATCGTCTGTTCGAACAGACACCACCAGAGATATCTAGAGTTACGATGTTGTAAATTTGGAAATGCTGAAGACCCATACAAGTTTAAGCTGTAAATTTGGTTGAAAGAAATGAAATATGTAGACTGAGTTTGTTGTTGTATGTTCATTTTCTGTAGTTTAGAGATTATTATCCATCATTGCACAATAACTTACACCCCTTTTGATAGATGCTAGCTAGATGTGCTCAAGTCCCTGTCTTCATGAATGAGAAATTCGTAAATTAATATTCACAAATGATACCTCAAAGATGGATGGCCTGCAATTGGAATATTTGTTAAAAATATTCATTTGGAGTTACATGCTGAAGCACTCCCCTTATAAAAATGTGAAGACAATTCCATAGAAGTAAATCAAACACCAAATGTTGATTGTTATGGCACATACATGGGACACTTTCCCTTGTTTTAAAATATGGAAGAAAGATAATGTCATGTCTTCTGTTGCATGTTCAATCTTTTTGTTCTTATTTGCTTTGAACAAAGGAAATAAAATAAAATCATAAACAAAGGAGTTCAATCTATTCTATATCTACAATCTATAATATAAAAAATGAACAAGGTTATAGTCATTTGAACATCCTCTTTCATGTGCATTTCACTTCCATTCCTTTGCATGTTAGCTTTGTCTTTCTTTGTTTATATATAAAGATTTTTGTTATGATTATTTAAAAAAAAAAAAAAATTAGGAATCATTTGGTTTGAACTTTTTAAAAGCAAATCCAAACGGTACCTTACTTTTTACACAATCGCTACATATCTCAAAAAGCATTCCAAATTAAAGAAAGAGAATTTGCTAAAAGAATAAAAAGATTAAATCATCCGACACAACATTTAAAATACACTTTGGACATAAAATTTTTGAATCTAGTCTTCCTGTGCTACCTTGGTAAAATCCTGCAAAATTGAAAACCATGCCCAACGTTCACTTCAGGCGTACAGACCCACGCATGACTTGGTGACCCACTGGTGGATTAATGATTAATCAATAATTCTAGGAAGAAGTAGTCATAAACTAAGGCTGACTAATGAATCCCAACAAGAAATTCTAAAGTGTATAATTGAATCCTGGGTTTTATGAGGGTTTTACTTTTTTTTCACTGTCAATAATTTGTCATGTTTTGGAAGGCCAATGGAATATATTATGAGCACAAAAGGCACCAAGATTGAAGTCAAGATGATTACTTATCCCCAAAGAGAAAGCACACAGACACATTAACTTGCATATGTTAAGCAAATAGTGTACATTTTAAGAAGTTGGGTATACTTCTTTTCTTTTGCCTGTTTGAAAGAGTCCTGCCGACACTTGTCAATTTATCATCATCATATGAATATGATTGGGATGAATGGTCCGAATTTATTTATTTTTTTTTAAAATATTCTTCAAAAATATTCATAATATAAAGTTCAAGACATCAGATTTTATCCCATTTTCCTAAAAATAAAAAAGAATTTTATCTCATGAAATTTCTAAGATAATTCAATTAAGAGGACCAAATGGTATAAAGCCTATTGTCTTGGACTTAGTGATATAAAAATCTTGTCTCAATAACTTTTGGGTATATAACCCAAAAAACTAAACCCTTAATAAGAGGAACTCCAATCATTGCTAGCCAAAATGCTTAAATAGTATTTTACTTCTCAACTTTGCCTATTCAAAGGATTGTGCATCCTACCCTACCATATATGCTAGCCATTTTGGCTAAATATTTATATCTTTAATTTTTTTTTTGAATTTAAATAATAATTTGAAGAGAATGATTTGTGAAAAATTGCGTGGTGGCAAAAATGCCTTGAGATCTCCCTGCTCTATGCATTTTTTTAATGGAAAAATTATTCAAAAGTCCAATTTTGAGCTCTTTTTTATCCAAAAGTTTCACCATCTTTTTATTTTATCCAAAAGTCAAAAGTTAGGTTTTATTTTACCCAAAAATCCAAAAAACTCTTCTATGTATCAGTTTTCCAAGCACTCCCAAAAAACTAATTTATGCAACAGTTTTCTGCTAAATGATCAGTATCTGCAAAATCGAATAACAAACTAATGCTTTTCTTATTAAAAATATTTTTTTGCTAAATTTAAAAGATGGCAAGATTTTTGGATAAACAAAACTTTTAAATATGACCTATGGGCAAACACCCCATTTTTAATTTGCCTTCCCATTTTTTTCTTTTCTTTCAAAAGGATTCATCTTATTGAAAAACAAGAAAGCCCCAAGAGGCTTTTTAACTACAATTAAAGGACCCAACCAATAAGGTGGGTGTTCCTTCCACACAGATAAAGCATCACAACCCAAAACAAACTTTGCTAAGGCTATCTTCAAATTTGGGTAGGCAAAATGCCTAATATGGAGTTTTGCCTCCTATGATTCATACTCTAATAGATGTAGATTATTCTACAATCAAATTCTGTTATCGTAATCTTTTATTTTTACAAATGCTAAACATACTATCCTTTTTACTCCTATCATTATTTTTTATCTTGACAGATGTCATCACTATAAAAATAGGTATAATATTTGACATGATATATCATATCAATTGTCATATTAATATGATAAATTAATATAACAATCAATTAGCTAATATTATAGGAATTAGGAGTAAAGGGTAGATTTTTATCGTTTAATAAAAGATAATAATAATTATTAATATAACATGTCATATAAGATAATACCTTAGAGAGCTGAAATGGATGCATCGTTTGGATTTGTTTTTTATAAGTACTTATTTGCTTTTTTAAATTTTTTATGACAAATTTTAAAAAAGCAAATAAGTACTTATAAAAAACAAATCCAAACGGTGCCTTAATATTTTACAACTTCAATAGTGGTGTACTTTTGTCGTTTTTTATTTTGCTAGTTAAATGACCGTTATAATTTCATTTATCATCAAATGTATTTCTTAATTTATGATGAAATAAAAGTTAGATCATTAGAGTAATGAATATGTTAGCCTTAAGATCAATTCTGTTGACCACATTTTGATGATAAACAAGCATTACTTTAATTACTAACATATGGTTAAGTGTTGTGTCTCTTCAGAATCAAATACATATCTTGTTGGAACTAATCAACATATCTCAAGCAACACAAATGCGCAAATGTTCAAATCAAAAGCTCATGAAGATCAACTTGAAGCCAAGCTCATAAAGATTCTCTTTAAAGACAACTTGTATTCAAACCTATATGTAAGGCATCTCAAATTGTTTAACCTTGTATAGCTCAAAGAAAAAATATTTTACTCATATTGCATTAGCATACATATCCTTGGAATCTAGTAAAATGTTTTTAAAACTAAGTCAAAAATGTTTTTGAACACTTAGTTAATAAGTTTACATATTGGAAGTTGATTTAGATTTAAGAAACTTAGAAAAATGGTTTAAGAACATATCTAGTCGACTAACCCAGTTAGTCTAGTCGACTAACTATTATCCAGTAGTCATGATTTTGAGAAATTTTTATCCAGTCGACTAAACTTATAAGCAGTCGACTAACTTGTTTTCTAGTCGACTAAATATTTTGTTCCAGTCGACTAAATGCAAGTCAGTAGCCAAGTTTTATGAAGCAGTTAAGTTAGTCGACTAACTTTGTATTTCCAGTTGACTAAACGATCCCAGAAAGTTTTCATAAGTATTTTAAAGGTATTAGTTGACTAAACCCTTTGTCCTAGTCGACTAATCGTGCCCGAAAAACTTGAATGCTTTGAATTTTTAGTCAGTAGTCGACTAACTCCCCTGTTCTAGTTGACTAACTCCTCTGCAAAAGCAAAACAGCTAATTCCTCTTATAGTAAGCTGAGCATTAATTGCTTCCTGCTGCTTCTCTCTTAACCAATCAGGTTCAAGAGACTTGCAACGGCCATTTGAGACTAAATGCATTATAAATAGAGGTCCTGCTCTCATTTATTGCTATCAATCCATCATAGTTAAGAGTATTCATTGTGAACATTCATCATTCAAAGCTTTCTTATGAAAATCTGTTGAGTTATCTTTGTTAATCATTTGATAAGCTATTAGTTTAAGCTTATACTTATGCAAATCAGCTTGTTGAAACATTTATTGTATCAAACACAAGTCCTTATTGTATTTCTTGTGAGCTAAGAGTTGGGTGATAACCCTTGTGAAGCTTGGAAATTATTGGCCAAATTCAAGCTTGAGAAGAAGTGCTTTGGTAGCATTGGTTTAATCTCCACTAAAAGTGAGATTGATTGAGTGCTCTTGGTGAGTATTGGTTTAATCTTCACCGGAAGTAAGATTGGGTGCTTTGGTAGCATCGGTTTAATCTCCACCTGAAGCGAGATTGATTGTAAATGTTTCTCCACCTTAAAGGAGTGATTCATAGTGGATTGAGTAAGCCTTGAGCTTGGTGCTTAACAAGTAGATGTAGGCGGAGTCCGAACTATATTAAAATCGCTGTGTTTGATTTATCTCTCTCTCATTTCCAATTAAGTTTTATTTATTTGTGCTTCCGCTGTTTAATTGGATCATAATTTTTATTTGGTAATATTTGCTTAAAGTTTGTCAAAACTTTATTCACCCTTCTCTAGGGTTATATAACTTGGGACAACAAAATAGTTTGGAAAACATAAATATTTGACTAATTAAAAATAATTTTAACCAATTTTAATTTTATTATTATTTAATAAATTCTTTTTTATTTATAAATATATTCAATGTCGCATAAAAAAAAGTTATAAATATACATTTTTTCAAACCTATAATAATTAATAAATTGGTTTACTTAAAATTTAGACAATAAAAAAGAGATTGAACCAATCATAATCTAATTTTCAATTTTTTTTTTCAAATATAATTTTCACTTATTAATAACACAAAAATATATTCCATACGGATATCTCCACATGACAAAACAAGTGGAGCATTTAAGGAAGTACACAACATGACCTTATTGAGAAAAAAATCTATACTATTATATTATATAAAGAACAATATGCTAATGTGGCATACTTTATATTATTTTCCTTCTTCATATTTTTCTCGTCTTAATTCTCTCATTTTCCTCATCTTTCCTAATTTTATGATATGGCATTATATTATTAGTCTAACTAATTAATTAAAATTAAAATTTTCAACATTATTTATTGGATGGTCCCATTTAAGTTTCATTTTCTTTCCATATATATATATATATATATATATATATATATATATATTTGTTGTGGGTCTTATATACTTCTCTTATTCTCTCTTTCAATTATGGAGTATATTTTATACTCCGTATTTATTTTGAAAATTAGTTCCATTTTACTTTTTAGTTTCTTTATGGTATTTTAAAATGTTTATTTTCTTTTTTAATAGTACATCCAAGAGAAGTAATCAAGTTAGCAAACACTGCATCGACCATTAAATCTCCCCATAATCGAAATATAGCTACCATAAATCTCTCTCATAATTGAAATATAGCTAGCGGCCACTACAGTACTTACTGACTTTCATAAAGTCAACAAATGATGGCACGATAATTTTTGATACATTTAAATTAATTTTCTCTAATCTCTTTAACATTCTTACTTAAAATATATACTCTAACCCTATAAATATTAACTAACATCAAACGGTCAAAATTATCTTATCAAAATAATTATATTATACAATTATAATTTATTAGATATAACACTCTCACACAATTTTGAGCTAGTAAATAAATAAAACCAATAGTATTATAAGTATCATAATATCCAAACACCTATGCGTTTCCCCAAAACAGATCGAGTCAACAAATCAGCATGACCCCCTTGTCCTCCGCCCACGGCGCATGTTAGAACAAAATAGAACCAGATCTCACCACACAAGTCCCAATCCCCTGAACCCCACCACCATATCCCCAAAACCTCCATCCTCACCCCACTTTCTCTACTCCATCCACACCACCACCACCGCTACTGCTGCTGTCTCCGCCGCAGCCGCCGCCGTCGCCACCACCACCATGGCGCACCATACCACCCAACGGCGTATCTTAGCATCATCCTCAGACCCCAAAACATCCATCGATCCCACACACAAAAAGCACCCAACAACACCATCACACCCAGATCCAACAAAGCACTTCTCAGCCTTAAACACCAATCACAGAGTCCGTACATCCCTTAAAGAAACTCGAGTGGACACCCATTTACAGGCTAAGGCCATGTCACTTTCCACCATAGCCAATTCCTCCAAATCCCTCAAACCAAACAGCCGCCACTTCACAAAAACTGCCCCAGATGTCAAGAATCAGAGTAAAGCAGCAGCAGCAGCAGCAGCAGATGCCAGTAAAGAGAAGCTCAAGAGGACTTCAAAGGCGCAAGATATCAAAGAGAGAGAAAAGAAAGAGAGTCATGAAGGTTATGATATCAAGAGATTGTCATCTGGGGCTATTGTGAAGATCAAAGAAATGAATAAATCCCTTGAAGAGCTTGATCTTAAGAGACCCTCTGTGTCTTTAGGCAGAAGGAGATCTCTTTGCGGTTCTCAAATTGAGTTGGCTGATTTTTTGAGCAGCAATGGTGCCAGAATTGTTTCTGTTGATATGCCACCGTTTATGCAGATTCATGCTGTGGATTGTGCGAGGAAGGCACATGATAGTCTTGAGAAATTCACTTCCAAAGCACTTGCCTGCACTCTCAAGAAGGTAACTATTTACAGATTAATTAATTAATCAATTCATATTTATTGAGATTAATTCAGCTGAAAAATGGTTAATTTTTTAAATGACAGAATGATTGATTGATGGGTTTGTGATTTTTGTAGGAGTTTGATGGGGTTTATGGACCGGCTTGGCACTGTATTGTAGGGACCAGTTTTGGGTCTTTTGTGACACATTCAGTTGGTGGGTTTCTGTATTTTTCCATGGATCACAAGTTGTATATTCTATTGTTTAAGACTACTGTACAGAGAGCAGATTGAAGGGCAGAAAATTTGGAAGTAAATGCAATTTTTAGAATAGAAAGTTTTGTAAAAAAGGGAAACAAGCTTGAAACCAACAAGCAGTACTGTTAGTCTCCTTTGCAGCTTGTACATTGGTTTTGGTCTTGAAAAAGCTTGAAGATTGCTTTTTTTTATTGTTCAAATTCGTCTTGCTAGGGCCACCATTTTTAAGTGATCCATCTCTGTAATTCTTGGGGTTTAGATATATATATATATAGAGATCCCATTAACTATCCCACATTCCTCTTTGTGCTATTATTATCCTGAGCTTCAAATTAGATGTTTGATTTTCTCTCTTTTTTTTCTATTCATGGTTGAAATGATGTTGAATTTGGAATGTAGATGGAGAGCCATAAGAAGCCTATATTGGTTTAATCCATAAGAAGCCTAAATTAGCTTCCTGCGTAAGGTTGAGCTGTGCTTGGGTAGATGAAGTTTGTGTAGTTGTAGAGACATATTCATTAATGCTCTGTTTGATTGCCAAGAAAATGAAGGAAGAAAAAAAATCACACTTGGGGATTTGTTCAGTATTTGAGTACTTAAATCCGTCAAACTTACCAGGAAGTGATACAAGTGCTCTTGCCATTTATTTTCATAGGGTGCCGATCCAGTAAGGACTTCCTTACGCTTGTTAATATTGGTCCATTTTTATTGGGATAGGTATTTTGAAAAATTGACCATTGGATTACTTCATATTTATGTCATATCTGTAAAAAAAATTACAGTAATCCAACGATTAGTTTTACAAATATAGACATTTAAACAACTATGACATCATCCAACGTTAAATAATATTATTAGAGTATTTTCGCGAATTGTATTTTGAAATCAATTGTCAGAATTGTATTTCGAAATCAATTGTCAGATCATTGTAATTTTTGGTAGTCATGACATTCATAAGAAAATTATTTAATCCAACGGTTAATTTTTCAAAATACATATTTTATAATTTTGAGAAGGAGTGGACTAATGCTAAGCTATTACTTGATCATAATTCTTTTTTTCATAACCCTTAAAAAGAATTTAGGTTAATTTAAGGAAAACACTCTTGAAGTTTAGATTTAGGTCAAAGTTCAGATACTACATTAAAAAAAATGATACTTAGTCCTATATGTGGTTTGTATGACCAATGGCAAATTGACAGTGCCACAGCATAGCATGGCATGGCATGGAGGTGGTACAGCATTTCAGCACCCATTTGTAGTTGATGTGGCATGCTGTAGTTGGTCATCAGGAGTCTGATTTAACTGGAGAAGAGCCATGCCCTGACTAGTCAGTTAATAATCTCATGTTTCTATTCTGAGCATATGAGGTCATTACCCTCCTGCAAAATCATTTATACTTTACAGGATTATTATTGTCCTGTCATGCTCATTTCATCATTTGAGGCCATCTTTGGATGTGCAGTATTTTCTCACGAATTATTGTAGGAATTTTGCATTTATCCAACAAAACATGGCATTCGCTCTATCTCACCCCTGCATCTGGATTCTCTATTCGGACTTGGATATACTTGGGTAGTGTGCAGATCATCTAGATTATGCCACGTCACCCAAGCACCAAGCAAATCCAAGCAGAGGATCTTCATTCCTCACCCCTCCCCCCAAAAATTCCCACTCAAAAATATTATTTGTTATTAGTTTTCATTTAAGATGATTATGTCCATAATTTGCTACTATTTGAATTTTAATACTATCTTTTCTTTGTTAATATTCTATTGATCCAATAAGACATGTATTTGAACTATTTGCAAGGTTGCTCAATTTTTTTTTTCCAATATACCAGATATCTCAAATTAGAGTATACAAAAATATATCGATATTCATTTATTTAAAGTAAAAAAATATTTTGAGATTTGAATAAACTTCTATCATTAAAAGTTTTATAATTTTTCCATTTATTCATATATATATATATATGGTCAAGTTCCCCTTACACCTTATTTCGACACCTATGTTTACACATCGTTTTCAAAACACTATATATGATAGATATTTTGATGAACCGATCGTTGGATTTAATACCTTTCTTATGCATATCATGTATACCAAAAATCATAGTGATTCAACGGTTAGATTTTAAGAAATGTCACTATAAAAAATTGTTATGTTTTAAATTAATAAAAAAAAAATAGTTCTTCAAAATGATATTATTTAAAAACTAACCGTTGGATCACTCCGATTTTTTTCATACATGACAAACATAAGATAAGTATTTAATCTAACGGTCAGTTTCGCAAAATTTTCTATTTACAATGGTATTTGAAAACGGGGTGTAAACATAGGTGTCAAAATATGGTGAAAGGGGAACCTGTCCCATATATATATATATTGAAATAGTCAGGTAAGCATTTGCCAACTTAGTCTAAGTTAGTAAATATTAAAGTGGTCGTTAGATTTTGACTATTTTAGTGATGATTTAGGTTACTTGAATAATCTAATCGTCCATTTAAGTATTTACTAACTTACACAAAACCAGCATTTGGTCCATAGGTTAGATTCCAACCTTTAATTTCCTTGCTACTTTTAAAGCTACTATTAAAGCCTTGAAAGCTCCCTCACAGGGTATAGTCACCTATGTATTGGGAAATCCAACCAATGGTCCATCTTTTAATGCATCATGCCTGCTAGCCTCCCTTATGTTTTTGTTGCTCAAATTCCATCTTAAAATAACTCCTCGTGAGTTATTTAATAAATATGAAAATTTGTTAGACTAAATATGAGTAAGATTCATTTTTATTTCATCACTCAATATAAGGTATAAATACAATTTTCAAACTAACTTTAACATGATTTATTTAAAAAAAAATAAATAGCATTCACATTGTAAAACTATCATTTTTTAATTTTTAAAATTCTCAAATGAGGAGAAATGATCAAGTCAGCAAATACTGACTTTGATTAAATCAGTAAATACTCAAATGACTTTTAGATCTCGGCTGTTGTACTGAAATGTGTTTAACCAATATAAAACCTGAGACCCAAAAGGCCAAAATGATTAGACTTTCTATTCATAAATTTTTGTGGACCCAAAATCAAAGAGGTGTTCAGAGGAAGGACTAAATGATCTAAACCCTTTTGGACAGCTCTAGCCCACCCCAATCATTCAGTTCATTGAGTATGAACAAATGGGACCCTGTGTTCCAGTGAATCAAGAAGTGGGGCATTTTCGCTCTGTTGTAAGGGCGCACAGCCGCACAGGGACAGGGGTCCTAGTCTCAATCTCAAGACTTCAGAGGACTCTACCTCTCAACCTCTTTGTAATAAAGTCTGGACAATTAATTAAGTTCACGCCTGTACCCATGGAAATGGACTCATAACCAAACGAGAGAGAGAGAGAGAGAGAGAGGGGTGTCACTGTCTAGGGCCAGGTCGAATTGGGTCAATCCTACTAGTCTACAGCAACCCACGATTTCGACCTTCAACCCAAACCTAGGACAACGTGGGCCTCAACTTGCCCATGCAATCCTAGCTCAAACGACATTCTTGATCCAGAACCATTGAGCTAGCTGGGTCTTCCATAGGATCCTCTGTAATCTCCTGGGCTCTTTGTAAAATTTGCAAAACATGAAAATCAACTGAAGATTAGTTTGCCAGGTTTTGATTTAACTGGTATTCGGCAAGGTTTTTTTTTTTTTCTTAGAATTTTGTTTAATTTATACCAAAAAGAAAAAAAGAAAAGAAGAAAAAAAAAAGATATTTTTTAAAACTAAAAGAGTAGATTTATCTTCATCTAGATGAGAATTAACCCATCTGTTACTCCCTTTCTCATTAACTAATAACTTTACATACTAATATATATCGTTCAGGAAAAATAAATGTGCCATGATCAAACCCACAGGTTTGAACCACCAAGCCAAGCTTAAGTATCAAAACTCAGCTCGTTTGCAGCCCTAATTGCAATTTACAATCCCAGCATAGAACAAAAATTAACTTTAGAAAATAAACACTACTACTAAGGGTCTGCTTAGAAATTTTAAAAACTAAAGTTACAATAAGTCCACGTACTCCTTTAATTCTATTTGATTTAAAATCATTCAACTTATAACTTGTTAATTATTTAAAAAAAAATGTTAAATATTTTTTTTTTTTGTACAAAGTTGAATAAATTTATAGAAAAAATGAACATAAAATAATGACAAAATTAAAATTAATCATACTTAATTATTTTAAATTATCCAATTTTATTATTTTCCAAATAGCGCTCCGACAAGAAAATGTTAATTAATTCATGATAAAATATGGTTAAGTTGGAGGAAGTTAAGGGCTATTTCTCCACCCAATCTAGAATCTTTTTTTTTGGATGACGAGGATAAATCCCCTAGCCTGTCCTCCGTCCTACGAGGCCGTTGCAGTTAGCTCATGGATTTTATCAGAGTAGAACCAGGATGAAATCCCAGATGTATGCACTGACCCCACAACACACATACCATCTAAGTCAGGGAGGTTTAATGACGGTAGGAATCGAACCCACACTCTTTCACTTTTTTGGATCCAGAAGGCTCCTCCTCCCAACCACTAAGCTACGCCCCAGGGGATCTAGAAAATTTTAATCCATGACAAAATATGGTCAGGTTGGGAAGGGCTGTTTCTCACTACTTGTAGTAGAGCTCCCCCACCCCCACCCCCACCCGACCCTACCCGACCCTACCCTACTAGTCCAGCTTGTTCTTTCTGATGGAGAGATTTCACCAAATAATTTATGGTATTGTCGTTTATATAACACAACATGTATGATGTACCATTCCTTATATAAATTAACAACAATGTTATACATTTAGTCACTTTTTTCTTAGGATCTTTTCATATATTTGATAATATTTAATACTTTTGTAAGCTAAAGAGGTAAATAATATATAATTAAGTGGGAAAAAAATATCAAAATAAATAATTTCAAAATCGGTCAAACTGGCAAAACCAAACCGGAATGATCGGTTTGGTTTGATTTGGTTTAATACTTTAACTGGTCTGGTCTGGTTTATAAAAAATGCAAACTGCAATTTCTGATTTGATCTCAAAATTAAGGCGAATCCACCCAAATCGGACGGGCAAACACCCCTAGTTCATATCAAAGTTCAAGTGAAATCTCTATCTTACAACATTGACTTGGTGAATTTTGTAAAGGTTG
This sequence comes from Hamamelis virginiana, assembly GCA_017140935.1. Classification (NCBI taxonomy): domain Eukaryota; kingdom Viridiplantae; phylum Streptophyta; class Magnoliopsida; order Saxifragales; family Hamamelidaceae; genus Hamamelis; species Hamamelis virginiana. The sequence continues at coordinate 1,270,372 of JAESVK010000879.1, read as the reverse complement.
TGGAAAGATGGTCCACTGCATGCCCTATATATATGGAGCAAAATACTATTGCTTTCACTTTGACCGTTGCCATGGAAAGAGAACTCCAATATGAATTTTTGGTAAAAAAAAATCATTTGATCATCACTATAATTTTCCATTTCAGAAAGCATTTTTGTATGTTTTGGGTAATCGATCTCAACACATTTAGCATGCACCTTGTGCCCAATTCTAACCATTGATTACGTAGTACATGTAAGGAGTGAATATGTCCCCTACCTAATTCCAAAAGAGGAAAAGTTGAAAGGAAGAGAAAAGAGTACAGCGAACCCATGAGGATGATGCCCTCACAGTAGCTTTTTCTCACCCATCCGATCAATCCCCGCTCTTACCAAACCTTAGATCATCATGATCTATCTAACTAGAAATTGCCCAAAGGCCCCATATGACTATGGTGCATATTTTGCACGTGCATTAATTACTAGATAACGTGGATAAGAATATGGAACAAATTAAAAATTGTACCAACTCTTTTCCATTCCCGGCCTAGATCTTGATATTTTTGGGCACGTGACCAAAAACCTAGAAGAAGAAGGTGAAGGAATGAGATAGTCATCATCGATCAATGAGAGATAATAGCCACATGATGTTGTTACCATCTTGAGCAATGGCACCAAGAGACTTTCCACTGATTTTATTTGCTTTAAACTACGTTTTATGAGGGTTTTGCATGCATGGCAGAGATATATAATAGATCTTTTTCTCACCCATCTCTCTCCCTCCCTAATTACATGTTGTGACAAAGAGTTAGGCACAGGGTGTGCTGAAGCTGAAAGCTTATCTCAACAACTATGAACCCTTTGAAAAAGAGATTTTAATAATTAACTAAGTTTGTATTTATCCGTACAACGTTTGTTGTGTTCTTTGTAAAGAAAATGTTATGCATCGCCACAAGTATCACTACAACAATTAAATAAATTAATGCTATGAATTTTCAAAAATATCAATTGGCGATTTTTCAAAACTACCCTTATTTCATTTTTGTAGCTATATATATATATATATATATATATATATATATATATATATATATATATACTTTGAGTCCTCTTCCACTCAAATGTTTCATATGCCATATATATACAATGGATCATCACAAAGAGCTAGCCCTACATTCATCAACCAAAATAGTAGTTGTGCCAAACGACTTTTAAGGCTTCTATATATCACCAATTACTCTCATTTTAGCCCAAGTGTTTAATTAATTTTATTTTTGTTTTTGTTTTTGTGTTTTATTTATTTATTTTTTGTTTTTTGTTTTTTGGGTTTTTGCTCTAACAGTAATGTAACAAAGCCTGTGTGAATGGGCCATGCATGTTGATGGTAGAACCGTTAACTACTTTACAATATAGTATACTCCGTCATGTATGCACACAAAGAAGTAAAGTGCCAAACATAAAAAAGTAATGGGATTAGCTAGAGAGTACGTGTTCCTCTTTGGTTTTGGACATTAATCAATAGATAGATGGAGTCTGCATGCGTAGAACAAAATATTTCTTTTTCTTTTTCTTTTTTGGGTAAGAAGAACAAAAGATTTTGATGCTCGTTAGGCATGCATGGTTTTGGATATATATAGTTTTTCCTTTTCTTTTCTTTAATATTAAGCAAATGGTAATTATCTCTTTCCTATTGCTTGATGAGATCATATATATATTATTATGTTATTTAATCAAAAAGACCGTTGTAGTTAGCTCAAAGTAGACCGATCAGTATGTATACATATACATGCTTTCAAAATCACCAGTAAAGTCAATTTTAATCTTATTTTTGAATCCATTAATTTATGAAAATAAGCTGGATAAATTTGTTGGTATTTTAAAACATTCAAACTACTCAAGATTGATTGAAAAATAAATAAATAAATAAATTCAAAGTCATTTATAAAATAAACAAGCAATTAAAGTTTGTTTTTTTTTTTTTAAATTTATCAAGCCAAACTTAGACAAACAACTGGTTGATTTGACCCAACTCAATTCATTTCCAATCTTATGCAATATTGCAGTAGTCACTTTGATTATTTATGCTCCTTATGGTAATATCGCATCAATTAAGCATCGATGGAGGGAAGATAGTCAAATTGGTGATCGAAGTGAGTAGCCCAAACGTAGCTAATAAATAAGTTCACTTTCTCTATTCAACCGGCTGGTCTGGTCCGGATTTGACAACAATTCTTTTAACCTATGCTTTTTTTTTTTTTTTCAATTTAAACATGTGCCCTTATTCATCAAAATACATGCGCATACATATAAACTTATTATTGGATACTTTTATGAGATAGAAGTGTCGATCTGAGTGTCTATATCTCAAGATACAAAAAGTTCTAAGTTTGATTATTTTTGTAAAATCAGTCATTAATTAATTTGATTTTTTCAAACCTAAACTTATGTATCTAGAATACACTACCATATCTCCCACGTGACAAAGAACGTTTTAGTAAATTGATGATTAGGCAAACTGTCACGTGTGCTCTAAATCCAGCGAGTACGCAAATTTGCATCTTCTATTGCGACTGGTCCAACAGTAAATCTTAAATCACTGGATCCTCCGAGAAAACCTCACTCTCACTTCATCACCACTCTCCATATCTCTATATATGTTCCTGTCTAGAAAGCGCAGGAAGCGCACTACGCATCATCTCCCCCACCTCTCTCTCTCTCTCCAGGCAAAGAGATCACCACTGCTTTGAGTGCTTCCCCTGCCTCCCACACACTCTCTTTCTAGCTTTCATCATCATCCATTAATGCTATACTTTCTCTCTCTAAACTGTACTTTAAAAACCCCCATTTCCCTCTCCTAATCCCCATTTAAATAATACAAATTCTCTCTAAACCCACTTCTCACTCACCTTCAAATTCACACACATTCCTCACTCCTGACCCTATTTGGAATTCGGATACCGGGTTAGTGTCGTTGAATGAATTCCGGGTTTAAAATGGATCCTCCATTAGTCAATGAATCTTCGTTCTCGCCCGCGAACCCGTCGTCGTATAGTTTGGCCGAGATTTGGCCCTGTGGTGGTGGAATTGGGGACTTAAATGGGGGTTTGGGGCTCCGAATAGGTAATTTGGGCGGGTTTACGGATAATTCGGCGAATCGAGACGGGTCGGCGGAGGAATCGACAGTGACGGAGCAGAGCGGGAGAAAGCGGAGGGATGCGAATTCGGAGGATGAGTCCTCGAAGATTGTTTCGAGTAGTAGTGGCAATGACTTGGTTAGTCTTTCGAATCAATTTATGGGTTTTTGCTATATTCTTTTGTAGCTGTTTGGTCGCTGACAAAATGGAATGGAAAAAAACAGGGAATGGAAAGGAAATTTTGAATTTTTAAGATTTATGTTGTTTGGGTTTTATAATGAAATATTCACTTGTGGATTTAATTTGATTTCTCGATTCATTTTCAGGTGTTCTTTTTTTTTTTTTTTTTCTTTTTTCTCCTTTTCCTATTTTCTTTCCCTTTGGTTGTTGAGAAAATGAAGAAAAGAACCGAAAGTAGAAGTTTGAAACTTTGAATTATATGTGTCATATTGTTTAGCTGTTTCAACAAATGGAAAACTCAACTGAACTACACTAAATAGTTGTTCTAAGATTCAGATTTTGAATGAACTGAATGAGGCATTTGATTTATTCATATAATATTAGGATCTTCTACTGATTGTAACCTTTGATCTGGGAAGAATTTTCATATTATGGGTTTTCCTTTTTATGATTTTCCCATTGAAAATTGAGATTTTGATGGTCAGTCCATTGTGTTAAAAAAGGAATTTCTGAGAATTGAGGTGTGAGGCTGGATATAATCTGGGGTTTGAACAGTGAGTCATATCTTTTCTTTTCTTTTTCTTTTTTCTCTTTTGTCTGTATTTATGATATATGAACCTAGTTGGTTCTGGGTTTGTAGGATAATTACGGTTTTCTTGCTCTTCTGAACAGAACGATTCGAATGGAAAACGTATGAAAATATCACGTTCCGGAGAGGAAAATGGTGTTTCGAAAGCTGAAGTGGAAGAAAGTTCGGGGACTGGTAATAAGCCAGCTGAACAAAGCGCCAAACCTTCTGAGCCGCCCAAGCTTGACTATATCCATGTGAGAGCAAGAAGGGGTCAAGCCACCGATAGCCACAGTCTAGCAGAGAGAGTAATTCACTTCAATCTTCTTAAAGTTTTAATTTCTGGGTTCCTCACTACCTAGTACCTAAAATGATGAACAAGTTTTCATGGAGTTAATGACACGATAGATCCAGATGCATATGGCATAATTATGTATTTGTTATTTTATTGTTTTATATTGTTATTGTGTTGGAAATGGATGTTGAAGCACACTGTCTTATCCACTGAATGTGGAATGTATTTCCTTCTTGAAACTCGTTGTTTTGGCAGGCTCGGAGAGAAAAGATCAGCGAGAGAATGAAGGTTCTCCAAGAGTTGGTCCCTGGATGTAATAAGGTGTGTATCGTTGTTCTGTGATTTTATGTTAGTCCTATTGCTCAATCAAATGTGGCTAAGCTCTATGTAATTTAGCATAGGCAGAAATTATGTTGAATGCTGTGCTTTTTCTTCGTTTTATCTTCTTTTAATCTATATTCCAATTTCAATTTGGTTTTGATTTTGAGTTCTTCACGCAGACTGTAAATTGGATTTTTTTTTCCTTTTTGGTTTGATAAGGTTATTGGAAAAGCACTTGTCCTTGATGAGATTATTAATTACATTCAGTCGCTACAGCGTCAGGTTGAGGTATATACCCATATTTATATGTCTATTGCTGCATCTTGACATTGTTGTTTTCTACACTGCTGAACTTTAATCTGTGCTATATAAATGGATGTTGTAGTTCCTGTCGATGAAGCTTGAAGCAGTTAATACAAGGATGAACCCCACCATTGAAGGATTTTCTTCAAAAGAGGTAAGTCCAAGTGTAATGATTGGTTACTAAGCATTTCTGTCAATGCATAAACTATTAATATAAACAGCATGGGGCTACTTTCAGATATATTATCTTTTAAAAGCTTAGTGTCTTGAATTTCTTATTATAATAAAACTTTGGCTTTTAGAGGAAAAACTTGATTGTCAATGAAACCCATGTTCATCAACCTCAGTTGGTAAAACTCTGTTACTTAATTAGTACTAATGTAATTCCATTGAATACCACAGTTAACCTTTAGACAAAAGATTGAAATCCTGTGGTGTTTTCCTCTATAAATACACTCTAGAGATTGTTGGCAATTAGGCACACCATGTCCATATAGTGAGTTAAATACTTTTCATAACATTTTGCTAGTTTTTAAGTCTAAGCAAAGAATTGGATCACAATGGATTTTCAGATTTCAAAAATATTGTTTACATATCTTGATTGAGCCTCCTTTTTAATTTTTCTTAGTGAGAAACACATTTTCGGAGTTCAAATTATTTTTTATTTATTTATTTTTTAAATTGAGCTTCTCCTTGATGTGAGAAATATATTCTCGCAATTTTTTTTATTTGTTCTGTTTTTGGTCAAACGTCCTCATGATGACAACTATAAATAGATCTCCCTAATGCGGCAGGCCTTGTAGCTTTGCTGATTTCCGGCGGTAGAGAGCAAGAAAATCCTCACAGTTATAGCTTTAATTGGTTTTTGGGAGCAAGAGAAACAAGGCAAGGGGCTGCCTTCACACACACAGATTTCTTCCTGATCTGAATTTTTAAAGTTTGTGGTTAGAGTGTTGGTTTACAAAAGCCAACAGCCACTTACCTTTATGCTGCAAAACAGTGTTACTTTCAAATTGTTTGTTGCTATTGAAAGAGAACCAATACGAATTTCCTATACAAAATCACATGGTCATAAGTTTAACCTTTTATCAACAAGGATCCACGTTACCCAAACTGGACCGAAATGAGCTAGATTTATCGTGATGATCTGGCCCATCAGAACTCTGGTTAGTGTGAAAGCCACTTATTTGATTTGGTTCTTGGCCGATTTTGAAAATTCTGGCCAGAATGAGCCAGAAAGCAACAGAAATAATAACTTTATGGAGAACACAATGGCTGTTGATGCAGTATTGCTCATATCTTTTCAATTGCCTCAGACTGAACTTATCACAAAAGTTAACATGTAAAACTGTAGGTGAGTTGATACTCCACTCAGCTCAACTCAATTAATCTTATCCCAACTGTTTGGGGTTGATTACTTGTTTTATTATCTAAAGCTATGTCTTCTCTTGAATCACAGGTCAATTGTATCCTTACTCCCTCAAAACAAAACATATTTTTTGCCCTTCCACTTGTTCTAGTCCTTCCAACCTGAACTAGAAGCTCTCTAAATTTTCCTTTGTTGCACATGACATGCCATCTCATCTTGTCACCCATTGGTGCCACCTCTTAGGTCTCTCAAATGCTGTCACTTCTTGTTCTTCTCCAGTTTTGCGACTCATCAATCATAATAATGCTTCTTATTTTGATTATTCTAGCAAAGTTAAATTCTTATCGGTATTAGATAGATATGGGAACTTCATTATTTTTTAAGAAAGCAAAAATCTTTGTTAAAGAGTGTAAGGCACAGGAAGACAAAATAAAATTTTGTTTGGAGGGTTCTCTGTTATATGATTCTTCTAACTCGTTAAATTTATGTGTTTGCTCGGGGCACAGGCATTTGATGCAGCTGGAATGATATTTGGCCAGCAAGCAACAAGGGAATATGTTCAAGGATCACAAACTGAGTGGCTGCATATGCAGCTTGGTGGCAATTTTGGGAGAACAACATGACATAGAGATTTATCATCAGATGGCAATAATAGATCAAGCAGGAAAAAATTAGTCGTCCTGTTTGTTGTTTTGATCAAAGGGGCCTTCGTTGTCAGTTTCAACACTGGATTTGTAACCAGTATACCATATCTTTTGTAGAAAAATGCATTTATCTTCTTATGTATCATCTAACTGTATTCACTCTTCATTATATTGGACCTAAACAGGTACTCCGTACGATAATTGTAGTTCTTGAACTCAATGTAACCGAAAGATCGTGCATTTTAGAAAGTTCTAATCCTCTTCCATTGTCATATATCTTGTTATAAATAAACGTACCCAATTTTTAGAATGCAGTGATAATAAAAACAACAATGAATTTTTGGAAAAATTTTGGATTCATTAACTGATATCATAAAAATGACTTACACCAAGATCTGCAACTTACAAATAAAAGAGAGAGAACCATTAGCTAGAATCATCGAACAATAATAGTGGCTTAAGTACTAAACTTAGATCTTATGTTATTAATAACCTTGTCTTCTACTTGGAAGGTCTTGGTCAGCACTGAATTAGGAATTTTAGGTGATGTAGCGAAGAGCGCCGTAGGGAAGTTCACAGCCCCAGGCAACTGGCTATTGAAAGCTGTGATGGCAAGGGCCTTTCCCTTTCCTACATTCTGCTGGAAGTGTACGAGTCCCCTAGGAATGACAAACACCTGCCCAGGAGTCAAAACTTTAGAGTAATACACATTACTTGTTGACACAAATCCTACAAGGAGCCTCCCTCTAACAACAAAAACAGATTCAGCCGCACGCGGATGTGAGTGAGGCCGGTTCATTCCGCCGGGAGCAAAGTCGACTCGGTTCATCGCAATCCCGAGAGTGTTGAGTCCGGGAAACGTAAGGACATTTCCCGGAGTCACAATCCCTCCGAACACATTTGTTGTGTTCCCCTCTTTCCTCAGTCCATCGAAGAAGAAGTCATCTGAAGTCACATTCGAGACGGGTTTGCAGGGAAAGCCATTGATGGACATAGGAGCACTCAAATCTCCGATACAGAAATCCTGCAACGGATTAGGATCAGAAAGTGACGACAAGGGAAAAAGCAGTAGCACCACCAAGCAGAATATCGAGTTGGCCATGGTTTTCTGTTTTTAGTACTGGTAGCAAGGGAGTTCAAGTTGTTATTATGTAGTAGAAGAATATGATCATGCTTCTTTATAGACTCAGTCTTCCTTTGGAAACAAGTGGTTGTTTATAGACTTTTCTCTTCCTTTGGGGTAGAAGGAATTTAAGCCATTGGTGGGTATTCTTATCATGGAAGCATCAAGTCAATAGTTGAGAAGAGAGGGCTCCATTCATTAATAACTTAATCAAGAAAGCTGCATTTTGGGGAACAGAAGACGCGTTCTTGAACCGCAATTTCAAACACATAAGCAAAAACATTGGAATATATACGAAAATGGGACCAGAAAATCATAGTCGTCTTTACGCGTTTTGTCGTCTTTGCGCGTTTTGACTCCTTGAACCTCAGTGAACCTTCTCTTTGGGACCATGCAACCAGCCATGTCTCCATGAGACTACCTTCTTGTGGGGTAGATTGGAATTTAGTGGTGTCAAACCGGTCGGATCGGGCTGGCCCGGTCCGTTAAGGTATCGGTCAAATGGGCCATCGGATTGGATCATGATTGGTCTATTAAGCTATCGGATCGAATCGGGCCAGTCCATTAAGATAAAAGGGTTGTCCAATCCAATCCATTAGACTGGTCCACTATGCTAACGGGTCAAACGGGTTAATGGATCAGATCGGATTGGGCTGGATAGGCTAATGGATCGTACTAATAGACGGTTTAACGGATCAAATGGATCGGGCTACTGGATCGCTCTAATGGATCGTACTAATGGACGTTCTTAACGGATCAAATGGATCGGGTTATTGGATCAGCCTAATGGACAGCCTTAACGGATCAAATGAATTTTTTTTTTTAAATTTCCTTTACTTTTTTTTTTTTAATTCAAATTTAATGTGTCAAATTAAAGTACATGAGGTGTCACTAAGTTTAATTTTTTTTTTTTCAATTCAATTCAAATTTAAGTTGTCAAATTCATATTTTTTTTAATTTTTTTTTTACATTATAAGTTAAAACTATTAACTGTAAAAGAAAAAAAAATTAAACAAAAAAAAGAAATATACTAAGTTTAATTTTTTAAAGACTAAACAGAAATATAATATGACAGTAAATAGAAAATAATAATACTAAGTCACTAACTATAATATGACAGTAAACAATAAGCTAATTCTAAAGACTAGAGAGAGAGAGAGATAAAGAGTGACTGAGTGAGAGAGATAATAATTAATACACTGATACAGTCTAGAGAGAGGGAGATAAAGACTTAAACAATGAAAAGAATAAAAGGTGAGACTTGTGAATGTGAGAATAAAAGGTTGTGACTTGTGAGAGTGTTAGTGTGTGGGAGTGTGAGACAGTGAAACTGCAGGTTCGGTGAGACTTGAGTGACACCAATAGAGATGGATTGGCACGGTGGACTGGTTCTTTGGATTTGATCGGACTGGAGCTGCGGTGGACTGCGGAGGAGGCTGAATCGGAGTTTGGAACTGCAGTGGACTGCGGAGGAGGCTGGTTCGGCACGGTGACTGTTCCTCCCTGTCCGATCAACACGGTGGGTGATTGTTCTCTCTCTCTTCTTTTTTTTTTTGGCAAATGTTCAGTATGTGACTCTGTGTGAGAGAAAGAGAGATAGATATTGAATTTTATTTACGCAAACTTGGAGTGAAAGACAGTGAGAGATTGAGTGAAGGTTTGAGGGACCGAAAGAGATTGAGTGAGGGACTATCGGATTTTTTTTTTTAATGGTTTTTTTTTTTTTTTTTTGGCTAACTAACAGTGAGAGTGAGAGAGATTGAACAGAGATGCGAAATTGCGAATGGCCGAATTTGTTTGTTTTTTTTTTTTTTTTTGCAAACTAACAGTTGGAGTGAGAGAGATTAAACAGAGACGAATGGTTAAATGTATTTTTTTTTTTTTTGGGCAAACTAACAGTGAGAGTGAGAGAGATTGAACAAAGAGGTGATTGAATAAAGAGAGATGGATTCAGATGTGAGGATAGTGATGATTTGAATTATTTAAAGATTAAAATTTGTAGAAAGATCAAATATACCCCTATAGTATGACCGTTTTATGACTGTTAGAGTGGGCAAAAGTGTAAAAAAATTGAAAAAAAATCAAATTCCATCAAATATATGTAACCGGGCCTAACGGGCTTAACGGATCGGACCTATTGGATTGGGCTCACAGATCGGACTAATGAAAGGGCTAATGGTCGGACCGGATCAGATGGAGCTTCAAATCGGACCGGGCCGGCCCATTGGTCAGAAAACATTAGCCCAATTCGTCCATTGACTATGGATCGGATCAGCCTAGTCCATTAGTTATCGGACCGAATCAAGCCCAATCCGCTATCTTAATTGACCGGTCAGCGGATCAAATGGGCGGCCCGTCCATTTTGACACCACTAGATTGGATGTCAGTACTACGTACATAAACCATAGTATGGTATAACCCGAAACTTTCCTCGATAGTTATTAAGGCCCTTGGATTAAGTTTGAAAACCGATTGTCGGATCATTGTGATTTTTGGCAGACATGACATATATAAGAATATTATCTAATCTAATGGTTGGTTTTTCACAATGTTTTAAAATCTAGACCGTTAATCGACCCGGCAAAATAACTGGACTAAGGGTCAACTAGTTTAACCCAGTTTCAACCTTCGGGTCATCTGGGTTGAACCGTGACGTCATTATAATGTCATAAATATACTAATTATTAGGAGAATTTCGCTAAAGGTCCTAATTTAGAAGATTTTCATGCCAAAAATCATTTCAAAAGATTTTTCTTCCCAAAAGTCCTTATGGCATGAATTGGACAACAATACCCCTTCTTCCTAACAGCATTTAACGCCACCTACACCCCCAACCCTCGGGTTCACTACGTCACACCCTGAAGTTCACTACGCCGGAACTCGGAGTTCCTATGCCGGACCCCGGAGTTCCTATGTCGTACCCCGGATTTCACTACGCGGGAACCCCGAGTTTCTATGCCAGATTCACAAATGACTACATCGAAAAAAATAAAAAAAAAATTAAAGAAAAAACAATCTCTTTTTCTTTTTCCTCCATTTTCTCATCAACTAAACAAAAAATTAACAATGAAAATCTATTTCTTTTTCATTAATGTCAACTATTAAGATGTTTAATCGATTTATGGATGTGCATCAGAAAGATATTGCAACCTTTAACTTTCCTATTTGTGTAAAGTGAAGAGTGTTGGACTACAGAACTGCTTTTTCCCCTCTTGA
>JAESVK010000879.1:1180270-1215283 GCA_017140935.1 Hamamelis virginiana | reverse complement strand
TGTGTGTGTGTGTGTGTTTCTCCGTGATGATGATCATTACTCTGACACAAGTTGGTTCTGCAATCAATTCAGGGACAATAATAATATCCACAAATTAATATTTTTACCTTTTTTTCCTCTTTTTTTTTTTTTTTTTTTTTTTGGGGGGGGGGGTTGATGTTGGTGAAATCAATGTTCATACTTAAGGTGATTTAAAAGGAAGCAGGTTGTCTACATCAAATCTCAAACTGCCCTAGAGGCTGAACCCAAATTTTAACTGGGCAGAGATGCATGAACCTACCCTCCACCACGGCCCAAGCGCCTTCCAGATCGGTCAAAAGCAAGTCCTGGCAACCAAAACAAGACAAATGGGATTCACTATCTCAGTTTCCCAAACTTTACAGCATGCTGTAGATAACTAAGATAATAGGAAGACAAAAATATACCAGGTAATAGGAACAAGTCCACTGGGTCATTTGCCTGCATAACTGCATCAAGAGAAATCCTTCAGATTCATTTTAGTATTTAGTTTTCTTTCAGCAACCCATCCATATATGTTGATGGTGCAGATATAAAATATAAAGCTGATGCTAAGACAAAAATGCGGACAAAATAACTAAAATATGATTTTGCTTCAGAGAAGTCTTCACTGCGCAAAACTGGAGAAGGATCCAGAGAAGAGAGCAGGGAAGTTGTTTAATGGGCTTTGAGGATGAAGTAACTGTTAAGTAGTCTCTACCAAAGACAAGAGAAAGAACAAACAGTTTTTAACCTAATGTGGATCTGGGCTTGTCTCAATCCACTACAAGAGACAAACTTTCATGAAAAATTATCTATGCATAAGGCTAAGCAAACTTCTTCTGCAGCTTCTTGTTTCTTTACATTAATAAATAGAAACCGAAACATTATGCCGATATTTTAATACCATAACTGTCAGTTGTCTATCACAATATTATTCAACTCAGATTATTAAAGCACATTCTATAAATAAGCACATAGTATTCAGTTCAAAGTCATAACAAATGTCAACAATAACATTGTTTCTACCATTGTTATACACTCTTAGTCTAAAAATATAACAACCTCCAGCAAAATCAATCAATAAATTCTCTTAAAAAGTCTGTAAACCTAGGAAAAATAGACCACAGAAACTATGGACTAAACACACTAATAATGTGAAATATTTCCCTGCCAGCCCAGTTTTAAACAACCCATACCAAAAATGATGAGGTTCTTGTTATGTATAAGTCAACATGGAGGATAAGTGTGAGTATTAGCTGTCAAATATTAGACATTTATTGCATTACAAATCATGGCCAGATTCTCCTTTTTATAGAAATTAATTTTTAAAAAGAATTAACTAAATATGATGTCAAAATAGTTAATGATGGAAATTTCTGAAAGTATACACCTTTGGTGGGAAAGGAGCATACAGATTTTCAAAGAAACAGTTATAAGCATAGGACAACCACAAAATAACTTTAGATGATTCTTAGACCCATCATGTAAGAATTTTTAATTTTTTCTTTTCTTTTCTTTTTTTTTTCTTTTTTTTTTTTTTTTGTTTTTTTTTTGAGAGAGAGAGAGAGAGAGAGAGAGAGAGAGAGGAGAGAAGAGAAGAAAAAGAAGCAGGAAGACATTATAGAAGAAGATGAAAATTACCATTTTCCCGTTCATTTCCATCACCATCCACTGGTGCTGGTTCTAAAATGTTCATTGAATTCGCAATAAGGTCATCAATACTTGTGATGTTGAGCATTCGCATGTAACTATTCTTGTCCTCCACACGTGGAACATAAAGCTTTTTCCCTGTCTGTATATGAACATCTTGAGTTGAAAACAAATCGTAAGAACTTCAAAAGTGCAACAAGCAGTAGGTATAAGGAAGTACTTTGGTGGTGAAAAATTGCACAATATACGTAAATGAGTTTCAAAGATTCCCACTGGCAAGGCAACTTTAAACTTATTTAACAGCGAAAGAAGTGACAGCTAAGTAATTAAATTTAATGACAAGTCTGGTTTTCAAGACCTTTCTAGGGGGGTTTTCCGCCAGGAAGTTGTGAAACATCCTATCTATATATTCTTCCCAAAAAAACTACCACATTTCTATAACTTTTATATAAATCTAACAAAATCAAGATCCATTCCTCAAACTAAAACATTGCAGATGTCCTATCTGAGTATCACAAAGCATGTCAAAAGTCATGCGCTGAAGATAGGACACAGGACACACCTTTGGCTGGATCATGTAGGATTGTTGATAATATTTTTGTTGTATCAACTTCTCGCAAAGCACTGCAGCTTATATAAGCGCATAATCTCTGGCTAGATTTAAACCATGGAGCTTCCAAAACAATGCTCTGTATTGCATTATCTGAAAAAAAAGAAAAAAGACAAGTGTTACAAAGGTGAATGAATCAGGATTACCCTTTCATTGCATGAATGAAAAATATATTGCACCCGAAGTGCAAGGTTTTGAAACTGTTACAAGAAAGTTGAATATCTAAAGTTTTAATCTATTACTCTTGAATACAAAGCATACTTATAAGTATCAATAAATTCTTCAAAGCATACTTATAAGTATCAACTAATTCTTCTGTCAAACCACAATCGCATAGGGTTTATACTTTGTATAGACAATAAGTGTGGCCTAAATGAGAAGGTGAAGATAAATAAGTGGTAGTACAAGAAAAGATAAAATAAGAAATGAATGCAATGGTAAGAAGCTAGGAATGGCACCACTTGAAGACAAGCTGAGAAAAAATTGTCTAAGGTGGTTTGTTTAAATGCAACAAAGACATAAGAACACACCAATACAGAAGGGTGACTTGATTGTAATCCAAGTCCCAAAAGCACAAAAAGAAGACCCAAAACAATATGAATTTCCAACTAAAAGTCGGTTGAGAAGTTATATACTTATATTCTATATAGAAGCTCAAAGGTACCAAAAAGTTAGAACTTTACAAGAATGCCATCCCGATAATTGCTACAATATATGACTTTCCAATCAGAAAACATCAATACATACCCTACAAATCATATTCTAACCATGATACTACCTCCACATTCAAATCTTACTCTCTCAAATCACTTTCATTTGCTTAATGTCTTCAATTTCATACAACTACCCACCACCCATAACATTTTCCAAATAGTTCATTTGTATCAAATAATACGAGTTTGCTAGTATCAGACGCTTGTAATCAATCACCTCTAATAGACATAAATATATGTGTAGAGAGAGAGAGAGAGAGAGAGATAGAGAGAGTACCTTCTTGAGATCTGAGGATGGGATCCATGGCCTTGAGGGCCTTACGGACTTTGGATCTGAGGATACGTTTCTGGTTGAATATGGCGTCGAGATTGGTATTGCTGTGATCTTGCTGGTTGTTCATGGTGACGGTAGAGCGAATAGAGCTGAAGGGTAGGTGCAAGGTAGAGAAGATGACTGCTTGTTTTGCTGCTGCTGTTGCAATTGTGCTTCTGCACGCCTTTGTCATTAGCATCAATGCCCTCATTCACGCTCTCTCTTTTTTATTTTTTATTTGGAGAAAAATTAAAATTGGAAGGGCTTCTTAGGTGCCTTTCCATGAGCTGTTTCCCAAAAAAAAAAAAATTAAAGGCATAATTGGTCAAAAGTTCCACTTTAGAAATGTTTATTGCTTAAAGTCATCACATGTTTTTGTTTTTTTTTTTTTTTTTTTTTTTTTTTTTTTCCTTTGAAAAGTCCTGGCTATAAAAACTTTACTGCTTAAAATCCTTTTTTAAGAAAAATTATATTTTTTGCGGATGAAATTACCCTTAGACCCACAGTTGCTTCTCGACGCCCTTTTTCCTTTCCTTCCCTCCTCCTTCTTCTTCTTCTTCTATGAAAAATAGATCGGCAACAACAGAGGGGATCGCCGGAATAGGGAATCAACGGTGACCGTCGTCGGAGAACCTCATATTCAACCATTCAGGTCACGATCTAGCCTAAATCTCATCCTTCGCAGACAAGCTTTCTCCTCACTCTCATCGCCATCCACCATATTCAGATTCATGATCGGAAATTGTAACAATCTCTGTTGATCGGCGTTCATCAATCTATTGTGGCGAAGAAGTTGCTCATTCAGAGTTTACGATCGGAGTTTTGGAGATCATTTCCGGCGAAGAAAGCCACGGACTCGAACGCCGTGACAAAAGTCCAAATCACGTTGTCAATGATCGCTAAATCCAACTCCAACCAACGGAAATGGCGAAACGCCCATCTCGGCACGAAGTACGATGACACTAGATCCGGCCACCTGAAGATCGCCGACGGTGGAGAGAAATCAAATTCCAGCCACCGAAGAGCAGTCGCCGACCACCTCCCAGCCATCTCTTTTTCTCTCTCTCGCTCTCTGTGTGTCTTCTCAACAGATAGGAGCTTCGGTGACACACGCAACGATCCAATCTTGTTACTGCCAGCGTCGAGACTTCTGAATCTGCCGACCTAATTTCTTTTAATTTAGGATTGTTTGGTTTCCGAAAAAATATTGGAAAATGAAAGAAATCATAAATGTGAATTTTTAGATACAAATATTAAACTGAAATTTTAATTTTAATTTAGGATTGTTTGGTAGGAACTCAGAATAGCTTCTCTCCGACCGAAAATAAATAGATTTTCCTTTAGGAAAATTAATTTTCATTATAAGAAATAGATTTTCATTATAAGAAAAGAAAGAATCTTTTTTTTTTTTTTTCCGGCGTAGTGACCTGCATTTTCCGGCGTAGTGACCTGCATTTTCCGGCATAGTGACTTGTGTTTCCGGCGTAGGAAACTACAAGGTATGACGTAGTAAACCCAGGGGTTCGGAGTGTAGGTGGTTGTTAGGAAGGAGGGGTGTATTTGTCTAATTAATGCCAAAATGACTTTTGGGAAGAAAAATCTTTTGAGATCACTTTTGGCATGGAAATTTTCTAAATGAGGACCTTTAGCCAAATTCTCTATAAAAAAATTACATCCAGGGCCTGTTTGGAAATTTCAAAAACTGGGTCTGGCCAGTTTTAATCTCTTTCTGTTATATGATTTTTATGTAAACCAGTTTACAATTGGTTTGAAAAAAATTGTGTTTATGCCTTATTTTCTGGATAGGATTGAACTGATTTACAGAAAAAATGCACTTACCAAACAGTACTAAATAAAAACCAGATAGACTTATCATCAGTTGACTAGGTTCTTTAGTTTGCCAATAATTATTTTTGAATAATTATCTCTTCAGAATTATATTCAAACTATATTTTCATGTATCAAAATTTTCATACTTGTGACAAAAGTCAAAAGAAAAAATTGGAGCCCTCTAAATTTTAGAAAGTATCATTGTAATTTTTTGCATACATGATATTTATAAGTATAGTATCAACTCTAATGGTCAATTTTTTAAAATCTGTATCCTACAATTACCTATTAACTTCATGTTTACTTTAGGTAAAGTAAGCATATGCTCACAAGATCATTTTCATAAGATTATATACCCATAAGTCCCTAACATAAGTGTTTTATACAACTAAGTTGTATAAACTTCTTAATATAACAAATAAATAAAAGAATTTGGAAATCTCAAAACCCTATGGTATAAAATTGAACCTTATAGTATAAGACTCTAAACTCGGGAACTTTAAGATTTTACCCTTAATATTAAACACATTTTTTCAGATGATAATTTTATTGCCACAGACAAATGTATATAGAATACCCAAAGCCATTTACACATGACATAATTTCTCCTGATATTGATCTATATAAACATCCAATTTCATTAATCATGATGGCTTTTGCCAATATTGTTCCTTGTATTATTTTTCTTCCTTTTGTGTAGGTTCCTCATGAGAGCCCAATGTGTGATCGCTTGTGGTCTGATCCGGATGACCGTTGTGGCTAGGGAATATCTCTTCGAGGAGCTGGATATAGCTTTTTGAAATACTCTATAGAATGTTTTGAACAAGGTGTCCGAGCTCTCAGAACCAGACTAATCCCCGCTCCCATGCAAGACCATTGCATTAATGGGAGTTTTATGAAGTACTCTATAGAATGTTTTGGCAGGCTTCTTGTCTTGTATTATTTATGGAGAAGGGAACAACAATAATAAGCCATCTTTTGTTTTATTGTTTAATGTCCTTTGTGAAACAAATATGAGGTTGTTTCCACACTTATTTCTCCAATTGTCAAATTAAATCAGGGAGGACTTAGATTCATGAAATAGTGGTTGCCCTGTGGGCTGTGGTAACAAGCACATAATTCACAAGCTGATCGATCGATGTTGCAAGCATAAATTTTAAGCAAGTGTAATCCCACTGCTTAAAGAAAAATTATCAATTAATAAAACAAACAAAATGGGTCCATACATGAAGCACAATTCTGATGAAGGAAAAAAACAATGGCATTCAAGCCACCCAGTATTTTGTTCGGTTTAATAGCCTTTTTGTGTTCACCATATTTTGGGGTTTGTTGATAAGTATGAAGTTTGATGAGCCTCCTTTTCTACAATTCTCGACATCTTCAACAATCTCCGAGTGACGTCTCCAATCTTTGATTGCCCTTGTCACAACGAAGAGATTAGGTCAAGTGGACAGCATTTTTATTTTAAATTGAGAAATTAAAATGCATGAAATAAAAACCTTATGAAGTGCCATTTTCCATCTTCTGTCATTCATTCTATTCCTTGTTTTGTGGAGACACCGATGACGGCCAAATCTAAATGCTAATGTTAATTACCTGCATAAATGAAAAGAATATGTTTCTTTGAACTTGAAAAACAAAAAAGAATCTCCTGTGGCATCTAAGATGCAGGGGGGGGGGGGAGAAATTACAATAATACTTTAGAGTTTTCCCATGAACTAAAGCTTCTGTTTGGATCTCAAAAAGGGCAAGGGAGAATGGAGAAGGAAAGGGTAATGAGCTTAAAAATGCTTTAGAGATGAATCCATTTCAATACAATTTTCAGCGCTGTCCTTTACTTCCCTATGTTCTTTTCGAGATCCAAATAGAGCCTAATATTGGCGGTCAAAATAGTGGATCGTTACAAAGAAATATGATCGACACAATATTTTTCATCAAAAGATTGAGAAGATATCATTTGGTTGAAACCTAAGATGATCCTATACACAAAACGAAATAGACTCAAATTTAAGAGCTACTAGAAACAGAAAGGACTCCATTCAAATGCTATGTGGAATATAATGGAATGATTTCATTTCTAATAGACATCCAAACGCTCCCTAGAAGATTCTGTCAAACCTTTACAATCCAATCAAAAATATAATGAAATACTTTGGTGAATTTAAAATTCATAAGTTATCTCAATATCAAACTTCCCTAGCCTAATAATACCAATTCCTCCATTCCTTGGTCATGAACAAATGAATTCCCCCAAATGCGGGCATAAAAAACATTACAGAATCTTATCTGAAAACTAAAAAGAAACATGACATTGAGAGATAAATAAACGGCATTGATTGCCTTAATTGTCATTGAAAACCAACCCATTGGGAGCATCCGTGTTGTCACGTTTGTCAAAGAAAAATAAGTGAAAATGCATTAGGTTGTAATGGTTAATCCCTATATATGTTTCTTACATATCTAACATGAAGAAGAAAGCTCTTCAAAGGTTATTACCAGTTTACCACGAGAGGAAAATGTTGCATGAACCGAGAGCTTCATGAAAGCTTCAAAGCCAGAACTTCAATGCCTCTTTCCAGGATGGGAGAAATGTATATACATCCTAATATGAATAAAAAACAAAAAAGAAAAGAAAAAACCTACAACCACAAAAAAACAATTACAAACTTCAATTATTCATAATTGAATCTAGGGAAGATTGTCGCAAACACAACATATGAACATTCTGAATGTATAAATATAAAAAATAGAGAAAAAAATGGCATGGAACATAAGAGATGAAAGAAATGTGCAGAGGTCAATTATGACAAGAATAAATTTACATTCATTGCTCCATTCATGCATCAGTTCAACATGCAAAAACAAGCACAAGTTAACCATGACAAGATTGGAGAATGGATATTTTGGAGTCTTCGCTGATCAATCTAGGCTTCTCATGAGCAAGCAATCACTTAGCGCACAAATAGGAACAAGCAAGTTGAAACAGGCGGGCATACCAAAGTTTACACACGCACACGCACACAGAGTTAACAAGTCGCAATGTCTTGATGTTGAAGTGAAACATGCAAATCTTGAGAGAGATGTAAAGGGGTCATTACAGAACGTCATGATATTGATGCTTTATATGATAAAAGGACATCACATTTTGAATCTCCTGCAAACTGTTAGACAACAACCTTAATTGTTATTAAAATTTTGATAAGCAAAGCAAACTCACCTAATCCCTAACTATAAAATACAATATCTTCCACTAAAAGTGAATTTCAAGAATTGCAAGATGGAGAAAATACATTGAAAATAGTTCAATGAAAATCATAAAATAGTTCAACATCTTAAGAGTAGCCTACAAAATTTGATTTCGTAGAAACTATCGCGCATATCTTCATTTACTTTTCAATGGGTAAACTGGAATAGGATTGTTGACCTGTGATCGAATATAGCATGACAACCCATAGAATAAGAGAAGCACTTCGGAAAGCAATTACCATCAAATTAATTAGGACGAGAATCATGCATCAGCATCCTCCAAGGGCATTTTTGCAAGGTTACGAAGCTTCCACAGATGTTGAGCTATTTCTGTCAAAACTGCTGTTCCTTCACTGCCCTTCTGGAGTGTCTGAGCAGCATGCTTTAAGAATTCACTAACTGCTTCAAGAGCATTCAACCTCTTGCTAAGATGAGACACTTCTCTCATTAAAATGGCTTTGCTTCCAACTCCTGACACCCCAGAAAGACCATTTGATGAGTTGATGATATTATAAGAAATATAAATGAGTACAGCAAATAGATAAATAAAATTTACCTTCATCTTCCTCTTTATGATCAACCATGTCAGACCTAGACTGCAAGGAATGAACCCCATCCTCCAACGACAAGTGAAGTTTCTTCTCCAGACATTTCAACTGATCAAGAAGATGGGATCTCTCGTGCTCAAAATCAAACAATGATGCATCAAGAATATCCCCTCCATTATGTTCCTGTGATGACCCAGCTCGATCAGAATTATGCTCATTTAAACTGGAAGGAGGGCTGTCACATTCATATTTTTCACTGAATGATGAAAGAGATTGAGATTTAAACTCTTGGTAATCTTCATCATCCTCAGCTTCACATTCCTCAATACATTCTACATGAATGCATCCATATTTTTGTCTGTAAGCCTCAAGCTCAGCCTCAAAAGCCTTGATATCTTCCTCTCTCTTGGTTAGCAAATCCTTCATTGCTTGCAGGGCTTCTTCATCGTACTCTGCCTGCTCCTCCATCAGTCTCTGATACTGCAAGGCCTCCATCTGAACAGCTGCCTTCTCTGCTTGCAAGCGAGTGATCATGGCCATTGCATTGTTTGCTGCAATGGCAGAAGCACTTCTTTCTTCGTCGAGATCCATGTACAAAGCTATCAGTGACTTGCGATCCAAACGAACCTGTCTCTTCAAACGATGCAAAATGGAATCACCATCTGCTTCATTTGCAGCAGCTCGCTCAATAGACTCTGAAACCAACTCATGTTTCTCAAACAGCGATTTCCTGTTAATTCTAGTAATCCACCTAGGACTAGCTGTAGCCGAATCTGTAAGTGGGATGCCAAAAAACCTATTTGCTCTAGCAGAACTAGGGGTCTTGCAGAAATCTTCACTCAAATCCTCGGATTCTGCCAGCAATGGCACTGCAGCAGCTTTGACATCTTCCCTAGCTGATAAACAAGATCCACCCACCAAATCAGTGACACGACTCAAAGTCATCACAGTAGGGACAAAGAACTCTCAGCACCAGGATATTAAACAATTTCCATAGTCATCAAGAACAATACAATTCAACAAGCTAATTTGAGAGCAATTCAAAAGAAAAAAAAAAATCATTGCAGAAAGGAAAGGGAGAAGAAAAGAAAAAAAAGATACTTTAAACTCACATTGATTTTCTGGAATTAATGCATGCAATCCACCCTCCTCCCCTGGAATCTCTGATTCAGCATCTGACATTAATTTGCGCTCTGTATAACGAATATGGGGCAGTTCCAATTTTCGAGATTCCTCATTTTTCAATGTAAGAAATGGCGCTCGAGGAGATGGAGAAGGAGCAGGAGTTTGTGAAAACAGGCTAAGACTGGCTGCAGAGCCTTGAACACTCCCCTTCGAGTAGGCAGATTTCCTTTTCAGTAGAACCCCACAACAAGAACACCGATCATCGCTACTCTTCTCAACCTGTACAGCATCATCCTTCCTTCCCCCGGGAAATTTCAAATTAACTTTATGATAATCATCAACGAAGCACTCAAGATCCTTGTGCAAAATCCCAACCAGAGATTTGTACGTATCACCATCACAATCAGTTTCTTTCTCAGTAGTAAAAGAAAGGAGACATCCTTCACACATTTTCCGAATATCAGACAACTTCCTGTGAACATGACAGTAAGCGAGATGCGAGACATTCTTCTTGTGAGCGTCGCATATCGAATCATTAAAATAAAAATCGGGATTCCTTCGAACAAGAACATGATCGATCCTCGTGCAAAGCAAGCATGGAATTCGCAATTCAAAAAACCTAGCAAATTCATTGGCAGCAAATGCAAGAAACCCATCAATAAATAGCAAAACTATCATTACCCATTCAAGGACAGCGTAGATCAAAAAGTGTGGGAACTTTCCCAGTTCCTGTTCGACGAAACGCTTGAATGAACGCGAGGCCATTTTTGTCTTCTTCAGAGTTGCTGAGAAACCAAGTGGAGTGTAGATTGAAAAAGATGAATTTGAAGGGATTAGAATGCAGTAAGGATATTGATGATGACGATGATGAGACCCAAGATCATGACCTTGGCGGGAAGAACCAGGCCGAGATCACGACCTCTCTCTCTCTCTGTATGTCCGAGGAAGGAGAAAGAGAGGTGAGAGAGAGATTATGTTCAATTCAAGGTTTCAAAATTTGGGTGGTGGTGTTAGTTCGGCTATGAATAGAAATGAATTCAGGCTGTTAGAGGCTGACCATTTTACCTGAAATAACGGTCTATCATGTACTTTCCAACCAACCAGATCCGGGCAAAAACGTTGTCGTTCTCAGTGACGGAACCAATGGGAAGGGAAGGGGGCCATGGCCCTGACTTTTTGAAAATTTTCTATACATGGGATGCTATTATAAGTTATACATTACATAAAGCTGTATAAAGTGTCTTCAGTAAAGCCAAATGTAGTGCATATTTTAAAAAACTGGCAGTTAGATTAGATAAACTGCTTGTCAATTCATGTTATCCAAAATTTACAATGATCCAACGGTTGGTTTCTAACAAATGACACAATGAAAAATTATTACATTTAATTTGTTCTTCAAAATATCGCCATTTTTTCTTAGTCAGCTTTTCATAAATCGAACGTTGGATTACTGTGATTTTTTGTGAACATGAAATTGATAAGAAGTTCATCTAACCTAACAGTCAGTTTTTCAAAATATGCTCTGCATTTTGCCCTATTGAAGTCATCACTTTACGTAATATACACCTTATAATATCATTCTTGTTATTTTATACATTGTATATCTTACACAACCACTCTAAAGACCGACATTTCTAATTTAACAATAAAATTGAAGGAACAAATTAGCATTAAAATTTTGGAAAGGGATTGAGGTAGCTGTCGAAAAGAGAAGAGAGATAGAGAAGAAAAAAAGGGAGTACATTAGAGGGAATGTGAAGGGAAGAAAGGGAATTTTGGCTAGAGGCTCACATAAATATCATGCGTTTATATTTTTATCTTCCTCAATTACGGTGAAAACAATTCATTTTTCACAAAATTGTTTTGAGTAGACTTGAATCATATATATATATATAGCACATATATAATAACCCAAAAAGGGTTTAAATTGAGAGAGCTATACTCAATTGAATTGTCAGAAAAAATATATGACCTTGAAATAATTTATTTTGAACTATGCGCACAAACTTTAACAAACTTTTATGAATTATACTGAATTTGGATGGAAAGACTATTTAACCTTCCAAATCCATGAGTTGAATAGTGTTATCACCAAATAAATTTGTACTAATTTTTATGGTATTGCGATTTTGGCACTAATATTTTGTAAACTTACAATTTTATATATATTATAAAAATGGCTATTTTACGCCATTTTCATATTAAAACATAATACTCTTACATTAAAATTTTGGCCCCTTGAGAAAAAATCCTAGTTCTACCCCTGGTCGTTCTGTACAACAATCTGAACTCCTACGTGGTCTCTTGTGAGTCCAAGACTTCCAATCGGAATTGCATGAAATGGTGACGTGGCCAGGAGACATTTTGGGGTTACCTTGCAATTTAACAATACTCTATTTTTTTTTCTTTTTTTACAAAATAGAGTGTGTTATCCACTCACATTCTAGTAGTCGAAGCGTTATACAATCCCATAAAATGGTAGCCTCGCGCATGAGGGTAAGTGATGAAGCCACCTCTAGTCTTACGGCTACTCAGATTGAGATGCTTCAGTATTTTTAAGATATTGCTTATACTAAATAACCTTTGCAGTCGGCATGCAAATTATACTAACTTGTTCTTTTTTGGAGTATGCTCTACCATATTCAAATTGTATATGTTTTATCATATTCAAAGTACTTACACTCGTTATTACAATTATGTTTGCTCTTAATGCGTTTAATTTTACCTCTGCATGTCATCAGGTTTATTTTCATCCACCGAACAACAATCTATTTTACAGTGCTTCTTGAAAATTAAAAGAAAAATAGAAGATAACAGCCAAAATAGCAAAAGTTGAGTAATTTAATTATTATGCCTAAAAACAATTGAATAAAAAAATTCCAATTTTTTTTTTTTTTTCAAAAATGCATTCTTGCACCTCCTTGACGTCAAAAATGGTACACTTCTTTACCATTTTATTTTATATTAAAAAAAAAACTGTTTGTAAAACATTTTTGGATACGGGCATGGGGCTACAATTATAATAATAATTACATAAATAGATTTTAATTGTATGGGATAGGAGTGCTTAAATATTTTATAGTTTTTTAAGAGTTGAAAGGTAAATAAAATCTTAATATGCAAAATCTCTGTTAGCATAAGTTTATAATTCCAATCTCAAAGTGACAATTAGGAGTTTAGTTTTGAATAAAACTGAAACCAAATTGACCAGAGTTGATCCGTTAAACCTAAACTGCATTGAGGTTGGTTTGTTTTGGTTCTCAGTTTGACAACATCACTCTTTCTTGAACATTGAGGGGCTTGTGTGCTGTGTCATTAGCAATACAATTGGCTCAACTAATCATCGGTTGGGCCATTAGCTGCCCTTGGCCCTGTTTGTTTATAGCCTGAATTATCAATTTTTATTTTTTGCAGTGTTAATAATTCTTTATTTTGTTAGGATGGAAAGATCAAACCATGTACCAAGATCCACGTTAACACGGTTGTAGTGATGGCATGGTTTCAATTTTTTTTTTTTTTTTTTTGCCCCAAATGATAGAAGTTACCCATGTCCCCAAATTGCTAAATCCCAATGTTAACAAATGGGCATGGAGCAATTATCATTCAGCATTAGCAATGGTGCAATTTCTTTTATACTAAAACTCCATGCCCGCCAATCCAAATACAAATACAATGAACTGCAAGCAGAGGGAATAATCGAAATGACTTCACAACACCCTTTTTATTCTCTCTCTCAGTGAAAGCAGAGTAAGGAACCACTCGATCATAAACGTGTAAAGAAAAAGAAATATATAGGCATACTAAAAGTAAAAACACGCGTAGTGAATTTTACCTCTACTAGGAAATCCCATATTCAATTCCCTTCTCGCGAGATTTTTCTGATTGCTGAATGCTGTAACCTTCTGAGCACAACTATCTGATAAAACCTCTTTGTACAGAAGAACAATGTGAAAGCAATAAGACAACCGAACAGACTCACAGATGCCATGATCAGAAAAGACGACATGAAGCAATGCTTGCCGAAACAAGAATTCCCTTCTCCTGATGCTTCTTTGTCATAAATATACCCAATTACTCTTACAGAGAAAATATAAGATCCCACAGGACTTGCAATGGCAATGGTGTTGAAAATAGTACCCATGTGCCCAACACCAAATATCTCAGAAGTTATGGTGGGCATTAGTGACCACTGTGAACCATAACAAACACCTACTAGTACCGAACCCACAAACAGATTCCCGGTAAAACCAGAAGCAATAATTAGATGGCCAATGGTCATGGTTGCTAGAGTGATGGCCATAAAAAAAGGCCTTGGCCAGCCTCTTTTGTGCAGGAGAATATCCGATACATAACCGGCTCCAAAACGACCAAGAAAGTTCCATATACTCCATAAAGAAACCAGAGTACTTATCTCCACGGTCGTGTAATCAAGTGATTCTCCTATTTGGCTAATGTTATTTATTGTGGCCAGTCCTGTGCCCATTCCACACCACATGGCAACGAACAATAGCCAGAATTTTACGGTAGTCATTGCTTGCAAGAGATTCAAGTCTTCCCCATCTTGCAGCATTCTGTCACTGGAGCTGCTCTTCTCTTGACCAGAATCACTAGGCACCTCATAATAGTCTATAGGAACCTCATCTTGCAGCATTCTGTCACTGGAGCTGCCCTTCTCTTGACCGGCATTATCATAATATTCTATAGGATTCCCTGTTGCAGAAAACTTCTCAGATTCTATAAACTCAGGATCACTCATTAATGGTTTCCTTTCACCAAATGATGCATGCGATAATCTCTGTGAGCCCTCTATCTGAGCTTTGATTGCAATTCTAAGAGGAGAGGCAAGCAAAAGCAGTAGAATTACGAACGTAAGAATGCGTGCCCATAATGGCAAAGTGACGATATTTTCCAAGATTATTATGATCATTAGGTATGCAGCGGTAATCAGAGAAAAGGCAGAGAAGCTATTCAAATGTTTCTTGTCATCGCCTGCGTTACTTTCATAGATTCTTACCAAACACATGAGCAAGAGGGAGACAAGGGTCGGCAACAATGCAAGCATCAGAATGAAACTGCTTGGTTTGCCCTTGAATAATGTCTGATACATTTGGATTAGTATTGATCCACTCAGACCAAGACATCCCTGTCCAAGAAAGAAGGTGAAATGTTATCCATTATGAGTCTATGCAATCCTGCAGTTCGAGCAAGAGCCCAAGACCATTGAGAAATAGATATGTTACAATTAGCAAGGGGAGTTGTGGAACATTTTGTTTTCTCCAATAACTTTTCAATGACCAAATTCATCTTTTTGTTTGAAAGCATTACCAAAAAGAGAAAAATAAATAAATAAATAAATAATAAATAAAGGAGGTCCATTGCAAGGAATTGGAGTCATTATTAGAATGATGGCAACAAAAAGTGAAAGTGTCATTCCTTTGAAATCCTAGAAATGAAACTATATATATAATGTGGAATATCTCATTTCAAGCATCATGGGAAGCAAAATTAGTTCAATTAACGAGAGGAGGTAACCCCAAACACAACATCTAGTAACATTCCATTCTCCAGAGGAAGTGATGATCTACTGATTTGGCATCTAAGACTCTACACTTCGATTCGTTACTAGAAAGGAAAAGGAAGGGGGAAAAGGAGAAAGAAAGAGAAGGTTTTCTGAAGTTATGCAGAGAAAATTAACGAGGGAAAAATCAAGACTGAAGTACTGGTATATCTTAATAAAAACTTTGGCAAGTAGAAAGAATGTTTATTTTCTTTCTTTTTTCGCTTGTGAACCACGTAATACCACAAAATTCCCAACACTGTCAACAACTTATCTAAAACATGAGCTCTTAGAGAAATATTCAATTATGTATATTAAAGGGCATTAACACTCTCCCTGTAGAAAAACATTCCCACAGCTAGAGAAATGGCCAACTATATATATTAAAGGGCATTAACACTCTCCCAGAGGAGTAGAATTCCGTGGAATAACATAAAGACAAAATTGCTTTCATTAATTCAAACAAACACAAAATTACTATTCACATATCATATTAATTTACCACCTTATCTAAAATCCCAACTATTAGACAAGGGACCAACTATGGATATTAAGAAACTCCAAAGATCAACCCCCGACCCATATAAAAATAAAAATAAGTCCGGTCCAATAAGTATCAAGTGTCAAGAAAACCCACAATTGGTCTATCCCAAGGTTCAGATATCTCCTTGACAAAAAAAAAAAAAAAAATTGGAAAAAAGAAAAAAGAACATCAACAATCTACACACGCATACAGAGGTGCTACTATCAGGTGCACCTGATGCATCTTGCATTATGTGCTCTCTTGTAGAACCACTTGCACCGTAAATTTTGGAAAACTGGCCGTTGGATTAGATATCCCTATGACGTATGTCATGCCTGCCAAAAATCACAATGATCTAACAATTGGTTTTGAAAAATGTAACTTTGAAAAACTATGACTTTTTTGTGCTTTAAAATATTATTATTTTTTTACAGTTAGTTTTCTCATAAACCAACCGTTGGATCACTGTGATTTTTAGCAGGCATGACATACATTATAGGAGTATCTAATCCAACGGTCAGTTTTCCAAAATTTACATTGCAAGTGGCTCTCCAAGAGGACACCTATTAGCATCTCTGTACGTACACATGTGATTTTTTTTTTTTTTTTTTCCAAAAGTTTGGGGGCTATAGCCATTAATAGCTCCGCCAACAATTACGGTCTCAAAACTATGAAAAAGTGAATAAGAAGGGCAAAGATCGTGTGGAAAGACTCTTTAGTAGGACAGGAGAGTATGAGAACACCCCTTCCATAAATGGTCCTTTCAACAAATCTTTATGGCCAGAAAGTGACAACTAAAATCTGTTCTTTTTAGTATTTCAGGCTATTAGCTTCATCTAGAATCCTCCATGTTAGTGCAACTCTGCAACGGTTCTAAGCAGTCCAATAATTATTGCATCAATACAAGCAAGCATGAGTCAATTATCGACAGAGCGAAACACCTTTGGACAAAAGCAAATTAATAAGAGCAACTATGAGTGACAGCGAAGCACCTTTGGACAAAAGCAAATTAATAAGTTGTGTCGTATTAAAGAAAAAAAGTCAACAGCTGCACGTCACCATAATTTAATTTAGTAGTTATGCAAAACAATGATGAATTGGATTTTTTTTTTTTAACACATAGCATTATTGTATTTTTAAAGAAATAGCAAAAATCAGTCCAAATCCTGTACACATATGCGACTATAGTTAAAGTCACGATAATATCTTTAACAAATTATGAGTAAGTATTTTCAAAAATTGACTATCGGATTAAATGCTCCTTTTCAAAATGTCATACATTTCAAAAATTACAATTAATTCAATATTAGCATCTCAAAATATAAACTATATAAAAGTGTGCCTGTTGAAGACTGTCATGAATTTTTCTGAAAAATTGATGGTACAATTAATATTATTAAATTTTCCTGAAAAATAGACAGTACGATTAATATAATTTTTGACATGCATAATATTCATAAAAATAAAATTTAATCCACCAATCAATTTTTCATATCACATATCCTGTAATTACCTATTCCCCTCGCACTTACTTTAACTAAAATAATCATGTGTTGATAGAATCATTTCTATAATACATTAGTACAGATTATTTTATAAATATAAACATTTAATCGTCCAGTCTAAACTTTATCATTGTTTGAAATTTCTATTTCTATAAAAGTATGTTTCAAATTTATATGAAAAATAAGAGACAAATATAAATGTATATAATTTTTTAAATCAAGAAAATTTATTCTACTTTCAGAAATGTAACAATGAAAATGAAAATGAAAATGAAATGATCCGAAAACATGAAAACCACTGGCAAGAAGTTGAAAAATATTTTGCAAATGAGCTGTGGTTTGTAAAACGCCAAAGCATTACTGCTTCTCTTTCATCAAAGAACTAGAAAAGTGAGAAGGTGTTTATAAAATAGTTAATGGAATAAAAAGATGAATCATGGTGGAATAGAAATTACATATATGTATTATTTTTTTAGGAATAATTTTGGTGGAAAAGGTTACTGTCCTCTTGTTTTTTATAACAGGATAAGGTTACTGTCCTCTTGATTCTAAAAATAAATAAATTAAAAAAAAAAAATGTTTTTAAACTTTAATCATTTTCATTCTTCGAACAGAGTTGAAGAAATTATGAATGTTCATACCTTCATGATGCCGATGATGGTCCCGCCATAATCCGGGAAATTCTGAACGGCAGTTACAACATTAGCCGTATTGAAGAAAGTCTGCGCATGAGCTGCCATAAACATGAACAAGCACATGAGAGGCACCGCCGGCCTGTGAATCAATCCGGTGACGGAGAGCCACATAAAAAAGTAGCCGACGAAGCACTGAATCGCTCCCGTCGCGTGTACCACCCATGGACCACCACCACCGCCATAAGAAGACGAATTACGACGCCGGCGACCGACGACAGCAGAGTAGAGGAGACCGGAGAGGATGCCGGCGTTGGCTCCGATGTCTTTGAAGACTGAGACGGTGTCGAGCGTCGATTGGGAATAGCCTTGGCTTGATTTCAGGATTGGTGAGTAGATGCCGAAGGCATACGATGAGCCGCAGCTGCACTGGATCCATATGCTTGCTATTGTGGCAATCCATCTATTGCTTTCCATCTTCTTTCTGCCTGCTGTTCCTCTTCGTTTCTCCTCTGTGTATTTATATACATATGTCCAAATTTGTGATATGAAATTATAACAGAAATAGTAATATAACGTGTGCAGACGCAAAGTTCATCAAGTGATTTTTTTTTAAATTATAAAAAACATAAGGTGGTTATCTAATCCAACGGTCAATTTTTTAAAATATATTTTACAATGAATGATACAAAAGTCACCACACATAACTTTGTGTGAAGTACATCTTATATTAGTATTCCCTGGAATTATAATTGCTTTTTTTTTCTTCACAAAATATTAAAAAGAAAATAAAAACAAGAAAATTGTTGTTTCGTTTCCTACCGACAATACCCAATCGAGATCGCGGTACACCTGTCGTTTTGTAACAAAAAGTAAAATAGAATAACGTTTGCCTGATGAGTGATGAGCATGCTGATGTTTTATCTTATTTTATCTAAATTTTTAATTATTGATCAGAGAGAGTTGTTTGGTAAATGAAAATTTATCTAAACGAAAAGTTTGATTAATTTACATTATTGATGGTTGACAAATTTATATAATTTTGTCCTTTTATTAAAAATGAGATATAAGTATGAGTATAATTTTTTGGGAATATTATCAATAAGTTCAATATTGAAAAGTTTATTCTCATGAAAGACGAGATAAAAAGAGTTTTTACTTAAAAATCCAAATCTTTGTTATAAAGGTCATTTTAAAAAAAAAAAAAAAAAAACAATAAATTAGTCATTTATTTTATTTTATTTTTTTTTTTAGAAAAACTATTTTGACCCTGTTATCATTTATTGCTGCTATTCTTTTTTTATTTTTTTTTCACTTTTGAATTATATTTAATTTTTTAAATATCTCACTAAGGGCATCTCCAATAGTTCCATCAAAGTCATAGCTAAAGCCATATTTTGACTTTGATGGGAAGAAACATGCTCCAATAGTTCCAACAAATGGCTAGCCAAAAATTGATGGTGAATAGTGATTTCCATTGTTATTAAACCCGGACCGGACCGACCGGTTCAACCGGTTGGACCGGGAACCGGTCCCCTCTCCGGCTGGTTCAATCCACAAAAACCCGTATTTTAAATAAAACGTTCAACCCGGCGGTTGAACCGGTCAAAAAACCGGTTAAAAAACCTGTCAATCGGATTTTTTTTTAAGGTGCTAAAATGACTAAAATAGTCTCAATATTTTTAAAATCTCTTAAAGCCAAGAAGGCTAAAATGGCAAATTAGTTTTAAAAAATCTCAAATAACAAAAAGAAACCAAAGCACCTAATTTAATAATACAATATTTTATCTTGCATTTTAAAAAATATATATAATAAAGATTGATCAATAGTAATTATCAATTTTCAATTTTGATGACTGCACATAAATTCAAATATATGAATTGATTGTACAAACATTTTAAAAAAATTATATTTTGAATCATTTACAGCTTTTATTCTAATAAATAAATAATATATTTATGACGTCACGGTTCAACCCGGCGGTTTAACCGGTTGAACCGGTTGACCCTTAACCCGGTAACTTTTCCGGTTCAATGAACGGTCCGGGTTTTAAAACATTGGTGATTTCTATTTGCCCAAATATGGCTGATCATTGTAGCTCAGCCAAATGTTGTTAAGTCAGCAATTTGAGTCCAAAAATCATTTTTGCCTTCTTCAACCAACATAACCGTTGGAATAGAAAATCTCCAAAAATAATTCCCACCAAATTTTTTCAGCAAACGAACAGGAGAAAAAAGGGGAAAAATCAAACATAACACACAAAAACAGATCTTTTTTCAGAAATTAATGTCAACAATTTATCCCAAACACAATTCATATAAAAAATAATCTAATATTATGACATTTTTGGTAAAAATAAATAAATAAATAAATAAACGAACCTATGGCCACCGTGAGCAGATCGGAGGAATGGTGGAGATCCAGACATCCATGAGCAAATCCGGGAAAGAGAGAGAGAGATCGCCGAGGAAGAGGATCATAGGGAAAGAGAATGCTCACCGCCGATCATCTTCTGCTCAGTGGCCATCTTCATCGTCTTCACGGAGAAAATAATGGGTCACCGAGAAAGAGAGGGAGATCACCGGGAAAAAAAGAGAAAGAAGGGTTGGTTCGATCAAGTCACCTCCATTCATGGTGATGGCAGGCAAGATTGAGAGGGAAATCCCAATGGGAGAGAGAAAGAGGGGGGGTCTGATCCCTTTCCGGCATGGCTCACCTCCAATGAACCAGAACGCAGGCAAAAGAGAGAGAGGGAGAGAGGGAGAGAGGGGGGGTTTCATCACGTCCAAGGCATACCGGTGAGAGAGAGTGGGAGTGAGAGTGAGAGTGAGAGATAGATCTAAATTAGCAGAAATGAAAATGTGAGAGAGAGAGAGAGAGAGAGAGAGAGAGAGAGAGTTTACTGAAACCCGAAATAGAGAGAGAGGGAGAGAAGGGGAGAGCGAGATATTTTGTGTATGTTATATATTTTTTAATATTTTTTCTAATTTAATAGTAATATAAAAATAGCTTAATATAAATTTAATAATTATTTAATAATAAAGTTTATTGATAAATTAAAATAATGGTGGTTAGAGTCTTGGAGATGAATGAATGATAATTGATGTAATTGATAAGGAAGAATGAGGATAGAAGTGAAAAGAAGATGGTCGAGCCAAAATTTAATATATGTACTATTGGAGCAACTTCCATCAAAGCCAAAGTCAAAAATCAAAAAACTATCTTTTTCCATTAAATTTTAGCTTTGATGGAACTATTGGAGATGCCCTGAGATTTTTAGTCTTCTAGCCAATTAATGCCTTAGTCTTCTTTCCAATAAATGCCGAATCCATACTTTTGATCCGAGCCTTCTTTTCCTCCCCATTTGAATGCGATAGAAAAGAACGTGAACTTAGACGACCTTCCGTCTATATTCTTATCCTTCCGTAAATATCTTCAACAAAGACAAAGTCAAGCAAAGTGGTGAACGGTTAATGTGAATACGTGTGTCGATATGTGATTCAATCTATAAAGGGGTATTTACCTGTTTGGTGTGTAACTCATTTTCTTATAAATTTAAAAAAAAAAAAAAAAAATTCATTATAGTTTTTCTTTTGTTCATTTTTATGTGAAAAAATTATTTCTACGCTTAATTTATAAAAAAATATATCATACCATTAATTTTTTATTTATAGTCTGTTCATTAATTTGATATAGTTATATTTTAAATATATGATCTCATCAAACTAATAACATGATTATTTTATTTAAAAATTATTTTTATATTTTTGTAATATTCGGTGTACAAGTTGTTATGGACCAAAAAAAAAAAAAAAAAAAAGAAAATGATTTATTTTTTTTTTTTAAAAATTTATTTTTTTTATTTTTTTTTGTGTATTTTCAAATAAAAAAAATAAAAATAAAAATGATGAGTTCACTGTTATTTAGAATTCATCAATTTCTATTCATCTTAAAGCTTCATGTGGTGTTTATTTTTTTCCATTTTTTTTTTCTTTCAATTTTTTTTTTTTTAATGAGTTTAAAGTAAAGATGAACTCATAAGTTTTATTGTGCAAAAAAAAAAAATTAAATTCATGAGTTATTTATTTATTTTTATTTTTTTACTTTTGCTTTGCTCAGTTTTGGTTTTAAAAAATGAACAATTTTACTATGAAATGCGATGAAAATTAATAAGAAATATGACATACTTACCATGTAATTTGATCAAATTTACCATAAAATGTGATTTACTTATCATACAATGTGACCAAATTTACTATAAAATTAATGTGACCTACTTACCATAAAATGTGACTTACTTATCATGCAACGTGATCAAATTTATTATGAAATTAATGTGATCTATTTTACCATGCAATGTGACCAAATTTACTTTGACCTACTTACTATGCAATGTGACCAAATTTACTATGAAATGTGATGAAAATTACTATGAAATATAACCTACTTACTATGTGATTTGACCAAAATTACCATAAAATGTGACCTATTTACAAGGCAATTTGACCAAATTTATTATGAAATATGACCAAAATTACTATAAAATTTGACCTACTTACTATATGATTTGATCAAATTTACCATGAAATGTGATTTACTTACCTACTTATCGTGCAATATAACCAAATTTACTATTAAATGTAACCAATTTTATAATAAAATATAACCTATTTACCGTACAATGTGACGTAATATAATGGACAGAAATGTCTGGATGCTTGGATGGTGACCTTTTGATTTTTTAAGTGCAATGTTGGCAACCGAGACAACCGGTTATTCTTGTTAAATTTTATAATATTAAATGTTTAAATACTTGGATGGTTGAGATTCAATCTTACCTATTTAATGCCTAGAAATCGTTTTGGGTACCATACCCAAAAAAGGTACGAAGTTACCGTAGCATTGCTCTATATATTATATATTGCCATGAGAGGGGATAATAATTTACAAGCAGACAAGATATGATTTCAAGGAAAGGATAGGTCCGACGTGGCCCAAAGGTTCATCCAGCTATACTGGCACATGAATACATGATGATGCAATCTAAAGAAAATAATTTTCAAAGAAAGAAGAATAAAAAAAATTAGGATAAATATAGATATAAAATAACCAGTCGATAATTTTAAAAATTTAAAATATTTCGTCAACGAATCTGATAAAAAATAAATACATAAATATTTTTTTATAAACTAAAATACTCATATGTAGATAAAATAATAATAATTTTATCAAATAAAAAGTTAAAAGCAAAAAAAAATATTCAAATATTTTATTAACAATCCTTAATATTACACTGAATCTCTAATTTAATATATATTCTCAATCTCTTAGAAATGAACATAATCCCCAATTTAATAAAGGATCCCTAATTCCAAAATTATCACAGAACTCCAAATTTTACTAAGAATTTTCAATTTCCAAATCTAAACCTATCATCACTAGGGGACATGAAATGATGGGCATTAAATATTGATTCGATGTGTCTGGGATTGGGAATTATGTGTAAACTTAGAGATTCTGTGTGAAATTGGGAATTGAAAATTCCGTGTTAAATTGGGGATGGGGAAGTGTAAAATTGGAAAATGGAGATTCTGTAAAATTGGAATTCTGGGTAATATTGGGAATTGGAGATTCTATGTAAAATTGGGGATCGAGGATTATGTGCAAATTAAAAGTCAAAGTCAAAATTTAACCATTTGAAGGATATTTTGCTCCAAAAAAACAGTAATACGTCTTCATAATTATCTTTGGATCGAATTCATTGACGTAATATTTCGAAAATTTAGGATCAAAGACGTAAAATGCCCAATTAAATAATTCCACAAGAAATCACATATAAGATGTTGTACAAGCACCGTTTTTGTTCTTGTTTTTTTTTTTTTTTTTTGTTCTTGTATTTTTTTGTTTTATATATATATATACATATATATAAAAGTTACAAACACTACCGTGAAAGCATGATAAAAATAAATAAATAATGGCGAGATATTTATTTATTCAAAATATGATAAGGCTAGGTGCTCGAATATTCAAATAAAAATAGGTCTAATATTTGCATAATAATTTAACCAACCTTGTCACTTGTAAATAATAATTTTATTATGATTTATTTAAATATTTACACATAAACATGTGATAACAAACCCTTCCAACGCAAAGGGGACTACATATATTATAGAGGAAATTGGCTAAAGGTTTTTATTTAGAAGATTTTTATGCTAAAAGTCATCTTAAAAGATTTTTCATCCCAAAAGTCCTTTTGGCATGAATTTGACAAAAATACCCCTCATTTCCCAAATAGTCTTCAACCCCACCTCCAATCCCAACCCGAATTTCACTACTCCGGACCCAGACTTCACTATGCCGGACCCCGAACGTCACTACGCCGGAACCGGACTTCACTACACCGGAAATACATTTCACTATGCTGGAAAATGCATTTTTTTACGTCGTAAAATGCGTTTCACTATTCCAGAAAAAGAATAAAAAAATTTCTTTCATTTTCCTATATTTTCCTCGGAAACCAAACAATTTCTTTTTCTTTTTCCTATAGTTTTCCAATAACCAGCAACTAAATAAAAACTAAAGATGTGCATTTCATTATGCCCAAACAAAAAAAAAAAAAAAAAATTTCATTTTCCTACATTTTTCTAGCAACCAAAAAAAAAATCTCTTTGTTTTTCCTATAGTTTCCCAGCAACCAAACAAAAAACTAAAAACTAAATTTTTTTTTTCTTCATATTAATTTTAAACAAAAATAAATTAAGGAAGAAAACGGGAAAATAAGTGATTTTGAGAATTGAATCATGCTGTAATTCATAGTCACTATGCAAAAAAAAATAAAAAAATAAAAAATCTTTCATTTTCCTACAATTTCCCAACAACCAAAACAAAACAGGAAAAAGAAAAAAAAAATCCTACACTTGCAGAGCAATAGCACCTTCGGGTAGATTTGATGACCTACGCCCTCACCGATGGGAGTTGGACTCTAGAATGGTGGTCGCCGGCGGGTTCTAATCTACGCTAGAAAATGGAGCTCAAATCTGTGCCAGGGACGGTGCTCGCCAGCATTCTCTCGCCTCCCTTAATGTTCTTCATGTTCCTCTTTTAAGTGAGAAATTTTGTGGGATGGACAATTCTTAGATAATATATATATATGGGCAATTTCCATGAATAATCCTAAGTTTCCAAAATATTACGCCTACGAACCCGATCCAAAACTAATTACGGATATACACCTATTACTATTTTTTTGGGACGAAATTACCCTTAAAATTGAAATTTGACCAATTTGTACAAAATCCCCAATTTTATGTATAATCCCCAAAAATAAACAGAATCTCCAATCCCCAATTTATCAAATAATCACCAATATTGTTAAGAATCCCCAATCCATTTTATGTCACGTCAACATTTAATGCCAGTCATTCAATGTCCCCCGAATTTTTTGTACAAGATCCACAATTTTATGTATAATCCCAAAAAATAAACAGAATCTCTAATCCCCAATTTATCTAATAATCATCAATATTGCTAAGAATCTCCAATCCACTTTATGTCACGTCAGCATTTAATGCGGGTCATTCAATGTCCCCTGAATTTTTTGTACAGAATTCCCAATTTTATGTATAATCCCCAAAAATAAACAGAATCCTCAATCTCTAATTTATCTAATAATCATCAATATTGTTAAGAATCTCCAATCCACTTTATGTCACGTCAACATCATGCATGTCATTCATTCAGTTTGCGCTTTCCAAGAACATCAAATCAATCAAATCTTGTCTACTCTATTGAGTATTCTTAGTAATCACCAATATTATTGGTGACTCTTCAATTTTTTTTTAATTAACTCGTACAAAAATTTTGACCATTTCAATGGTCAAATTGTAAATACCCATATGAGCGGAGGGTATTTATATCCTAAAAAAATATTTGCGTAATTAGTTTTGAATCGGGTTCATAAGCGTAATATTTTGGAAACTTAGGATTATTCATGGAAATTGCCCTATATATATATCCTCAATTATTAATAAATAAATAATATTTAAAAATATAAAATTAAAATGGGTCTCATAGAGAGTGTCAATTCCCATTTGCTAGTACTAGATTCAAACCGTACACCTATGATGTGGATTAAAGTAGTTATAAAAGTAGTAACTAGTTGAGTTGTTGGATCTTCTCAAAAATAGGGGCATATATGATTGTAAAGAGAATGACATATATAGAGATCTCCTAATATTCAAAGTTTAGTAGAATTTGTATAAAAGGTATTTTGAGAATTAAAATTTGAGCACATGAAATTTCAGTGTTGACATTATATATTTGCATAGATTAAGGGATATTAAAATTGGGATAAGTTTCTATTGCTACTTGCTAGGATAAAAAAAAATAATTAAATTAAAAAGTTGGGTAATGTGACGGTTTTTTGTCTCTTATTTTTACTCTAATGAAAAATAGGAAAGAAGTAAAAGAAGACAATTGTAACACCCCTCCAAATCTGCAATGAAATTAAACCAATTGGGATTAGCCCAGTCAGGCCAGGGCTAGTAACTCTCATGTAAGAGGTCATAGGTTCGACTCTCGTCTTGGTGAGTCTGTGATGGTTTGTTTAAGTGGTGGACTTGGCTCCCCATACACCCCACAAATCGTAATACCATGTGGTCCCAAAAAAAAAAAAAAAATCAGTAATGAAATTAATCTTATTATGTCTGATTTCTCAATAATGGTATTTCCAAAAGTAAAACTTATTAGAGGAAATTAGCTAGATAATTACAAACAAGATTAAAAAGAAACTATGGAGACTAATACATCACTCTTCTACTAGACTCATTGTCCTTCACCTTATGTTAAATTTATCCAACTATTTATCATAACATTTCCAAACAATTTGTCAAAGTGAAGCTGATTTCAATTATTTTCCTATCTAACATAGTAGTTGTAGGGTCATCCTAATCACAAGTATTCACACTTGAATGTCAAATTATTAGAGCACAAAAATGCTCCGTTACAGTGCAGCACTCTGTGACTGTAAGTGGCTTTAGATTTAATAACCATCTAAAATAACTAAGTCATTTAATTATCTAAAAAGCAATTTACTTATCAATTTTTTAAGCACTTTCAATAGCTTAAATCCAATAATCTACCCTATTTTTATTTGATTTAGCTATGAAAACATTAATTGGGTAGTACCATAGACTTAAAACAAGTCATTGATGCAATTTTCACTAAGTTGGTAGACCACTAGTATGGTCTACTTCAATTTTCTCTTATTTCTCGAGAAAAACTCCGGTTTGAAGCTGAAGTTTTCTTCGTCTCACTCTACTCTGTTCCTCACTTTCTCTCTCCACTCTCACAAAATGCAGCCCATTGTTTTCGAAGAAACCCACATCAGTTTTTAATACACTCGCAGCAAAACACGTGGCCAAATTGGCCTTTTCTCCCAAGTTCCTACACTGACTTGAAGAGCTCATGTTCCATGCAGAGGCTTTCTTAAAATTGGAAAATGCAGAATGCTACAAAGAGATGTACAATTTCCTTCATATTTTGAAGTTTAATATTGGAAGAAGAATGATTAGCCAAACAGAGCTCAAATGGAATCCAATTGGTACTGCAAACTGATGAAAAATGATTTGGTTATAAGATTTGATAAGTGAAAGATTGCTGAGAGAATTATATTAAAAATCAATGTAGAATCCAGCTTCAAACTATCTTAAAATGGACAGAAGCATGATGACTTAGCAGTTAACAAAATCAGTCTTTTTGTTTAGGTGATGTGGGATAGAGTGGTTTCTATTCTTCTACACTCCTCCTCACGTATAGATTCGTGTGGGCCTTGTCACTGGATTCTATACATCTACAAGGAGCAACAAGAAACTCGAAAGGGTCATGAATGCCATGATAAAAGAAATGATAACATGAAGTAGGGAGTAATCAGTATTCGAAACAATAATTCCCTTTTCCCCTATCCTTCTTTGTCATAAATATACCCAATTACTTTTACAGAGAGACTATAAAATCCAACAGGACCTGCAATAGCAATGGCCATATGCCCAACACCCAATATCTCGGAAGTGATGGTGGGCATTATGGATCACTGAGAATCGTAACAAACACCCACCAATATTGAACCCATATACAAATTCCCAGGAAAACTAGAAGCAATAATTACATGGTCAATGCTCATAGTTGCTAGAGTGATGGCCATCAACAATGGCCTTGGCAATTGTACCAAGATTCATGTTAATGCAATTTCTTTTATATTAAAATTCCATGCTGGGCAATCCAATTATACAAATACAATTAAAAGTGCAAGTATGAGAAAATAATCAAAAAGAATTCACAATTCCTTTTTTTAATTCTCTTATTTTTCAGTAAAAGCAGAGTAAGAAACCACTCATTAAATAAATATGTAAAGAAAAAGAATTATAGAGAAATACCAAAAACATGCATAATGAATTTCGCCTGTACAGGGAAATCCCATGTCCAATTCCCTTGTGAGATCATGCAGAATGCTGTAACCTTCTGAGCACAACCAGCTGATAAAATCTCTTTGTACACCAGAACAATGCAAAAGCAGTAAGACATCCGAACAGAGTCACATATGCCATGATCAGAAAAGATAACATGAAGCAATGCGTGCCGAAACAGGAACTCCCTTCTCCTGATGCTGCTTTGTCATAAATATACCCAATTACTCTTACAGAGAAAATATAAGATCCCACAGGACTTGCAATGGCAATGGTGTAGAAAATAGTACCCATGTGCCCAACACCAAATATCTCAGAGGTTATGGTCGGCATTAATGACCACTGTGAACCATAACAAACACCCACTAGTATTGAACCCACATACAAATTTCCTGCAAAACCAGAAGCGATACTTACATAGCCAATGGCCATGGTTGCAAGAGTAATGACCATCAACAATGGCCTTGGCCAGCCTCTTTTGTGCAGGAGAATATCCGATACATAACCGGCACCTAAACGGCCAAGAAAGTTCCATATACTCCATAAAGAAACCAGAGTATTTATCTCCACGGTCGTGTAACCAAGTGATTCTCCTATTTGGCTAATGTTATTTATTGTGGCCATTCCTGAGCCCATTCCGCAAGCCATGGCAATGAACAATAGCCAGAATTTTACGGTACTCATTGCTTGCAAGAGATTCAAGTCTTCCCCATCTTGCAGCATTCTGTCATTGCTGCTGTCCTTCTCTTGACCAGCATCACTAGGCACCACATAATAGTCTTTTTGATCCCCATCTTGCAGCATTCTGTCACTGGAGCTGCCCTTCTCTTGACTAGCATCACTAGGCACCTCATAATATTCTATAGGATTCCCTGTTGCAGAAAACTTCTCATATTCTATAAACTCGGGATCATTCATTAATGGTTTCCTTTCATCAAATGATGCCTGTGATAATCTCTGTGAGTCCTCTATCTGAGCTTTGATTGCAATTCTAATAGGAGAGGCGAGCAAAAGCAGTAGAATTACGAATGTAAGAATGCGTGCCCATAAGGGAAAAGTGAAGATATTTTCCGAGATTATTATGATCATTAGATATGCAGCCGTGATCAGAGAAAAGGCAGAGAAGCCATTCAAGTGCTTCTTATCATCTCCTGTGTTCCTTTCATAGATTCTTACCAAACACATGAGAAAGAGAGAGACAAGGGTCGGCAACAATGCAAGCATCAGAAGGAAAGTGCTTGGTTTGCCCTTGAATAACATCTGATACATTTGGATTAGTATTGCTCCACTCAGACCAAGACATCCCTGGCCAAGAAAGAAGGTGAAATGTTAGCCATTATGAATCTATGCATACTGCAGTTCAAGCAAGAGGCCAAGGCCATTAACAAACATTTTGTTTTCCTATAACTTTCAATAAATAAACTCATTTTTTGTTTGGACCCATTAGCAAAAAAAAAATGCTCATTGTAAGGAATTGCAGTCATTACCAGAATTGATGGCAACAAAATTGTGAAAGTGTTATTCATTCGAAATCATAGAAATGAAACTATATATATATATATATATATAATGTGGAATTTCTGATTTAGAGCACCGTGGGAAGCAAAATGAGTTCAGTATGGTTGGCTAAATTATTTAGTTAATTGCTGGTCGTGGATTTATGTGAGAGGAGCTAACCTTTCATTTGTTTTGGAGAGCGAATTCACTAAAAAAGAGAAGGATTAGATAATCCCTCACATCATTATTTGGGAGACATTTTTTGGGATATAAAGTATTAATTGAAATTTAAGGTCTCCAAACTCTAAAAAAGTGAATATGAAGAGCAAATGTATTGTGTAAAGAATCTTTAGTGGGGCAGGAACCAGTTGTATACGTGGTCCTTTCAACATAAAATCTGTATGGCCAGAAACTGCTTCCCAAATAATCGAGCATAGACAACCAAGTGTTATTTCTTCTACGACTTTATACTCTTTTAGCTTCATATCTAGAATCAATCCACCTTACTTTCCACATTCTAAAGATCTTGTCGATCATAATGCAACGGCTGTAAGCAGTCCGATAAAATCCACCTTGCATCAATCACGCATGCGTCAATTTTTGACAGCCACCCACCATTGGAACAAATTAAACCAATTATTAATACTAATTTGTGTCGCATTAAAAATTCATGAGTTGCAAGTGATTATAATTTAATTTAATTTACCAGTTAGGCTACACAATGATGACGTGGACTTTTTATTG
This sequence comes from Hamamelis virginiana, assembly GCA_017140935.1. Lineage (NCBI taxonomy): Eukaryota > Viridiplantae > Streptophyta > Magnoliopsida > Saxifragales > Hamamelidaceae > Hamamelis > Hamamelis virginiana. The sequence goes on along the minus strand of JAESVK010000879.1, from coordinate 1,184,320 downwards.
GCCCCTTGAAGTATCAACCTACTTAACATTACATCACGAATTTAAACATCTTGTCAATTAAGAATAAATATCTAGTGAATGCTCCTGTAGTATAGTGGTATATATCGTTATATATATATATATATCATTCTCCTAAAAAATTATAATTCTTTTATTCTTCAAAATACTATTATTTTCTTACCGCCATTCGATATGTGATTTGTTTTACATAAAGGAGATATCAATTTTGCAACTCGCCATGGTGAGGAAAATTTTCTGCTTTAGGAAGTGTTTTTAAAACGTTTTTGAAAAATATTTTCAAAATGAGCTGTAGTTCGTTGAACGCCAAAACGTTACTGTTTCTCTGTGTTTTAAAAGCAAATTGATTAAAAACCAACATGTTATTAAACTTTAAATCATTTTCATTCTCGATCAGAACAGAGTTGAAGAAATTCCAAATAACCATACCTTCATGATGCCGACAACAGTCCCGCCATAATCCGGGAAATTCTGAACGGCGGTTACAACGTTAGCAGTGCTGAAGAAAGTCTGCGCATGAGCCGCCGTAAACATGAACATGCACATGAGCGGCACCGACGGACGGTGAATTAGTCCGGTGACGGACAGCCACATAAGGAAGTAGCCGGCGAAGCACTGAATCGCCCCCGCCGCCTGTACCATCCATGGACAATAACCACCAAAAGAAGACGAACGACGACGACGACGGCTGTCGACGACGGAGTAGAGGACGCCGGAGAGGACGCCGGCGTTAGCTCCGATGTCTTTGAAGACTGAGACGGTGTCGAGCGTCGATTGGGAATAGCCTTGGCTTGATTTCAAAATAGGTGAGTAGATGCCGAAGGCGTACGATGCACCGCAGCTGCACTGGATCCATATGCTTGCTATTGTGGCAATCCATCTATTGCTTTCCATCTTCTTTCTGCCTGCTGTTCCTCACTTCCTGCGTGTGTTTTTATACACATACATACATGCATGTCCAAATTATTATGAAATTATAATATAATAATTGCTTTCATTTTTTCACAAAACATTATAAAAAAAAAAAAAAAAAAGAGATATGTCGTTTCCTATTGACAGCACCTCATCGAGATCGCAGTACGCCTGTCGTTTTGTAACAAAATAAAATAAGAAAAATCAAAAAATGAAGTGCACCTGTTGAGCACGCGGCTTTGCCTTTTATTTGGGCATTTAATTAGAGGATGTCTAATGTAAGGTGTGCACCAGTGATTTCATGTCAATTTTGAAAAATCTATCAGTAAATTAGGGTTTTATTATTATTATTATTATTATTATGTATGTCTTGTCAATTAATAATCCAAAAATCACAGTGATCTAATTAATGATTTAAAAAAAACCAACACTAAAAAATATAGTGACATTTTGAAGAACAAAAAAGTTATAGTTTTTCACAGTAACATTTTTTAAAAGCCCAAGAATAATGATCCATTAAGGACATATCCTTAAATTTAATTTAAGGGTCATTCACCATTAGGATAGGTATCCTGAAAAATCGATCGTTAGATTTGATAATCTTCTTATATATGTCATGTCTGTCAAAAATCATAGTAATCTAATACTGTTAAAGTGTTTCACAGATTGTATTTTGAAAACCGATTGTAGATCGGATTACTGTGATTTTTGATAGACATGAGCACATGACATATATAAGAAGATTATCTAATCCAACGGTCGATTTTTTAAAATACCTATCCTATGTGAGAAGATGGTAATCGAGTAATCCTTAAATTAAGCTCAAGTACCGGCCCTTAAATGATCATTTATGTCTAATCCAATGGTCAGTTTTTTAATAAATTTATGAATATTTATTTCACTGCTAATTGATGAATTCTTCTTCTTCTTCTTCTTCTTCTTTTCCTATATACTATTATTTTAAAAAATAAAAATAAATTGTAAGTTAATTTATATAAAAAATTAAATAATACTAAAATGTGGATCTAACTTGATTTACTATTTAGAATAAAACTAAAGAAGTTGCTTGACAAATATGAAAATAAAACAAATTGAGGTGAGTTTAATTAATTTTTATTTTATTTCCTTTTATCTTGGAGCCCTAGTGAGGTCTGCTTACTGATTATATATTATATATTATATATTGTTAAGGAGCATCTCACACGTGCTAATGGTAATTTAGATCCAAATACACGTACATCTTTCTAAAAAACAAGAGAGAGAAGATCCGTTTTCAAGAAAAAACAAGAAGAGGCCGGATCCAGCTATAATGGCACATGATGATGCCATTTAAATAAAATATTTTTCATTTTGAGAATAAAAAAATGCACTATGGTGAACCGGTGAAGGCATGATTAAAAATAATAATAATTATGATGATGATGCATCATTTATTCAAAACATGATAAGCTGCTCCAATATTAAAATAAAAATAGACCTAATATTTTTATAATAATTTAACCAACTTTATCACCATTATATAATATTTTCATAACAAGGCATTTTAATTTTTTTTTTTTTTTAATGGGGTGAAATTTTAATTTCGAAATAATTGTTTCAAATTAGTCAGATGCATTAGGGAGGACGAATAGAATTATCCTTAAAATTATATCTATGGGGCCAGAGAAACAGCAGGTTTTGGTGCCAAAAAAAAAAAAAAGAGAAGAACAACAAAATTTTTACGTGAATGAAACCACTTCCCAATTGGCAAGCCTGCATTTAGAGGCATGTAGTTTAATTAAGCTGCATGGCATGGGAATTACTACCATTAGATTTGACCACAGGTGGCCCAAAAAAGTAGGACTCTCCTAGAGTTCCAACATTTGTCCCTAACGGTCATAGACTTGAAAGAAAAATCCCCAGTGAATCAGTTTTTTTCTTCAATCCTTAGTTTTTACCCAGTCTTCACCACCTCCATGAAATCCGCAAATATAAGACCTTTTCAGATCAATGCTTCCTTTTCAGTTTCAACCATATTCTGTCTCTCTCTCTCTCTCTCTCTCTCTCTACCATCTTCTTCATTAACATTAACATTAACAACAACAACTCTAAATTTCTTATCAAATTGCTTTGGGTGGTAGAAAAATGACCCTTAAGGGTGGCACCAGCCAAGCCTGCGCTGCGTGCAAGTACCAAAGGAGGAAGTGCACATCCGAATGCCCGCTTGCGCCATTTTTTCCTGCTGACCAGCCGAAGATGTTTCAAAATGCACATAGGTTATTTGGTGTAAGCAATATCTTAAAAATACTAAAGCATCTTGATCCGAGTCAGAAGACAGAGGCCATGCAGTCGATCATTTGCCAAGCAAATATACGCGAAAGGTTCCCAGTACATGGATGTTGGGGGATAATTTGTCAACTCTATTACCAAACACGACAAGTGGAGGAAGAGCTTCATGCTGTTCATGCTCAGCTCGCGATGTATAGGCAGCATCAGCAACAGCAACAGCAACACGAGATTTCATCTTTGTCGAATGATTCTCCTTCACAATTACAATTGGGCATGGCACCTCCTAATAATGCTCTTTCCCTTTTCCACCATGATGCTCCCCAGCCTTATAATGCCATGCAACACTCCTATTCTAATAGTAGCAATGTTAATGCTGCTTACAATTCTTATATTGATTCCAAGGATATTAATAATGGGAATTCTTTGTGGGTTCAATATCCATATAGCAATAGCAATAACAATCCAATGATGATTCAATCTCAATTCGTTGCCTCACAACCACTGGCTATCCAACAAGAAACTGCTCAAGATTATGATGAAATGCATCCCTTCTTTGATACCATCGATGACAGGCAATCATACATTGATTCTAAGGAGGCATACGAATCAAGGTACGTTTATTATTATTGTGGATTTGAATATTTATCGAATACTATTTCTAAACTATTTGGAGAAACATTCACAATATGAATTAAAGAGGATTGTGTATAATAGTTGTTATTCTCATTGTATATTCATTTTCAAAATTAATTATGTCAAATTATGTGCAGCTCGGAATCATCATTGAAAGATACGACACAGTCCATTAAGCACGTTGCTGAGAATGAATTAAAGAGTGCTGCTGCATGCTTC
>JAESVK010000879.1:1031366-1178225 GCA_017140935.1 Hamamelis virginiana | reverse complement strand
ATATATATATATATATATATATATATATATATATATATAGTAATGATCCTATTAACCTTTCATAAAAGTCAACATGAAGCTCATAGGTGATTGTGAGATGCATATTTTGAAAAACTGACCATTGGATACTATGCATATGTATGTCAGGCATGCCAAAAATTACAGTGATCCAACAGTCGGTTTCTCAAATATGTCATTGAGAAAAACTGCGACAGTTTTCAGCAGTAAGAATCTGTCATGGTCTGTATTTTAAGATGCCTACATCGGATCACTGTGATTTTTGGCAGATGCGACATCTGGATTTTTGGCAAACGGGACATCCAGAACAAGTGTATCTAATCCAAGGGTTGGTTTTTCAAAATATGCATCACAATTCCCTATGAGCTTCATGCTGACTTTCACGAAAGTCAGCATGTGCTTACTAGATCGGGACTCTCTATGCTTTTAGTCTTTCCAACTTTAAACTCAATACTTGCAAATTGATGACAAATGCATTTGGCTTTCTACTAAGAAATTGGAACTTCCAATGTTGGTTAAGAGTTGAAATTTAGCCAAACTTTCTGAGATACTTTATGAATGTGTTAGAACCCTAAGTTGGCAATAAGCTTAACCTTAAATTTACATTTCCTTAGTATTTTGAACCTTTTTATGCATAATATTAAGCATAAAAAAGGCTATGTTTAATGTGTTTTTGCCTTGGATATGGAATGCTCAGTAAAATCGTGTAAAAGAGCAAATGTCAAGCATCCTCTACAAGGAAGAATAGTTAGTTCATAAGCACTTTGAATTCATTCAGGAATCAGGATGACAATAAGAAAATATTAGCTACATATTTCAAAACAAGAAAAAAAAAAAGTCTCCGTTGGGGAAGGGACAGGGGGAGGGGTTGGACACCAACTGAATTATTCAAAATAATTTAGATAGACTTAGTTCTGCAAAATCCCAAACTGTCGAAACAAATAAGTTATACAAGCTCAGCATTATATACAAAGCAGCTTGAGAGAAGCTGTTATTTATACTCACTTTCAAGCAAAATCATAGAAGCCTGGTGTTGTACGAACCACAGAAAGAGCACTTGTGATACAACCAATGGAAGGGAGATCTTCCTCTCTTCTCACAATCATTGCACAATATAACCTGCAAATCCTTCCAAAGTCAACCAAAATATATCTCTGCTAACATATTTTAAGATTATAGATATGTACAATTGTTGACAAGTGTAAACAAAGACCATTATCAACCTGAGTCTGGCCAGAATACTCATCCGGCATTTTCTCTTCAGCCAACAGTGCATCCAGCATACCAAAATACACCTGCATGACATCATTTTTACCATTTAAAAACTTCTTAAGGCAACATGAACTAGAGCAACTAGAGCAACTTGCTTAAGGCAACAGAACTAATATATCATTTTAGTGAATCTTTTTCCCTCAGGACGAATTTTACAGGGTACTGAGTTTCCAATTCTATATGCATGCTCACATATGTAAATATCTGAATTTATACCACTGGAAAAAGAGTTAGATATTTAAAATCATATGGATGGGACAAAAGAAACAAAACCTTTTGGGGCAAAAAATGAGAAGAAAAAAGAACTTTCACATGGATCAAACCCCTTCCGAATTGGGTAGCCTGCATTTAAGGGCATGCAGTTCTATTTATAGGTTCCTGCACTATTGGACATAAAGTATGTAGCAATTTCACAGCTGGAGGTGGTTGGTTACAAATTCTCTTCTACAAGTTTAGGTGGTAGAACTTTCTGATGCACCACAGGAACGCTTGAAAGGATTATTTCGCTGACAAGATGACTTCTGGGAACAAAAACAGAGACTTAGAGTGTCTTTCACAGCTTATGAACTTAATGTTCCAGAGGTCCATGTGGAGAGAAGTTAGACCATATAATGATTGGAACACCATTCTCCGTACTTAGTGTCCGTTTAACTTGTTGATCAAGCACCTTTCAGGATTTGGGATTCCTCGTCCCTGCCCATGTTCATTCTAATATTCTCCCTAATCAGTAAAAAACTTTACATCCATCTTATAATTATCAATGAGGTTCCTCCAAACTGCAAAACATATAGTATGTTGTCGTAGGTTCTCTGTGATGATTACAAAAATCAAATATTGAGTCTGACTTTAGCAGGAAGCAAACTACTTGTTAACAAGGGTTTCATCAAGAGTATCAGCAAAATATAATTATTCTTAAGTGGCACAGTTAAAAAGAATATTAGAATTCCTTGGCTCAAAACAAGTTAATATTGTTAATCCTAAATATGAGAAATTGAATGGTGCACAAGTTCCTACTTGATATTGGTGTATAACATGAACAAAGAAATGTAATGGAAAGACTGACCTGCATATCCCCAAGTGACTTGCTACAAATTGGGCAGGTATAGTGAGTACAGGTATAGTCCTAAAAGCAAAATCAGAGAGCACCAGTAAAGCAGTCCAAATGTTTGTATAACCTCTATGAAGAAAAGGGCAGAATTATATGAGTTGAGTACCTGAAAACATCCTGAGTGCATCAAATGACCGCACGGAAGGGCCTTTACAGGAGCGCTTGATGTAAAAATATATTCATGACAAATTGGGCAGTTATCTTCAAAACACTTCTCTCTGCATATATGCACTGAAAGAGACTGTGACATGCAAGCATTGCAATTCATACAATGAAAATAGTCAATGCCCAACCCCTTCCCAACTCGGCAAATGTTACAATACGGGCAGTGGTAGATTTCCCTGTTCAAAATTCTTCATGTTAGAAACTTCACAAATTAGTACTAATATAAAATGGAAACAAAAGTCATGGGAGCAACTGAAAGATTAAAGTTTGGTTGCACACAAATGATACTCAGTGCACATGACAATGGAAGATCGCCATTTTAAAGAACTAAGACATTATAATTTCAATAAAAAGAGTTACATAAAGTAGGCCATCTAGCTAGGTTACCTTTCATCATCAAATAATTTGCAGATCCTGCAATAGTATCTTGCCATAGATAAATTATTACAAGAAGCAGTCAAACATGTGGGACTAATTGGTTGAATCATCAAGCATTTCATGCACATCATCTTGGTACTGGCCTTCCTGCATATGTATTGTAGGCAGCAGTGAAAATGTGAAGAAGAGAAAATAAAAACCTCAAAATTCAAAATGTTGAAAGAGGAAACCTAACTGCTGCGACACCCACCTATCCATTGAATGATCAGCCACATCATCGTGGCAATGACTGCATGTGTAAAGCTGGTTGCAACAGGCAGCTAGAAGCTTACAGTTCCTTTTGTAGTGTCTACAACCAAAAGTTAGTTTGAGAGGGTCCTGATAAGATGGGCTCCAACCTGGGATTTCTTCCGTATTACTTAAGACAGTGACTTCTGAATGATATTTTTGCTGTGTGACAATCCAACGGCTGAAACATCATGGAAGCTTCTCAATTTTGGTAAAAGAATGCAGTACATATATTGGCATAGCACAAAAAAAATAAAGGAAAACTAAGGTGTCTGAACAGAAAGAGGTCTGCTGACAGCTTAGTGGTAACTGGCACCCATGACAGTCAACTTGGACACATCAGTTTTTCACTTGTGTAGTAGATTCCTATTAGATGTGGCAATAACTCGAATTTCGTTCACTGGCTCCGACTTCTGAACCAGTAACTACTTGTTGAAAAGTTCACGTGTTCATTGATCCTATCCATCAAATGTCATCTTAGGTCAGGGAAAGAACTATTGTAAAAAGAGTAAATAGGTTATATTGATAGGTTCTTCAAATCAATTCGTATAGTATGTTTCTGGGAGGATTTCCTAGGTAACAAAACACTCATTCATGCACACAAAAAAAAAAAAAAAATCTGCTAGTTATGCTGTCGACAGACCATCTTGAATATTCTTGATAAGGACCTTGAATTTTCCTCTATAAACATGAAAAATGAATGAATATAAATTGAAAATAAATGCTTATCATTAACCTCATTAGCAGGTTCTGGATAATATATGATTTCTTTTGAGGATCTAAAGAAGAGTCACGGGATACCCTTCTTATTGCAGCCTCCAGATCTTCCTGACTTATTGTCTGAAGTTGCTCCTGATGCCTGAATTTTTGACTTGGCTGTAAACACAGACCTGGTTTATCGACCTGAACTGTAATATCCGCTACTTCATTGGTTCTCTTCTTCTCACCCTCAGTAAACAGTTTTGTACATTCTGAATATTGGTAGTTATGTTGGTCTCCTTCAAGAACCTTTGTTTTATTGTCCACATTGTGACTTCCAGACTCAACATTAGCACCAGCAGAATCTTTTTGTGGAAATTTGATGCATGTGTCATGAAGGGTTCCTCCCTGATCATTAAAACCTTCTTTAGACAAATATGTTGAGACTACCTCCAACGGATCTGTGATCGATGGAGGAGGGATATCTGACTCCTCCACAATCTTAGCTATGCCATACCTTTTCATACCTTCCCACCACTCTTGTAACCACTCATCAAACATTGTATTCTTCGTAGCCTTGCGCCATAAGGATATCATGGCTTGCTGTTCTTCTGATGTTAAAGATGCCATAAGCCAGGGTATCATTGCTTGTAGGATTTCTGCTCTTGTTCTTCCAAGCATGCATCCTATTATCTTCTCTTGCTCCTCAATGGAGAATGCTTCTCCGAATAAGGGCCAAAGTTCAATTTCTTCACGATGAATATGATCGCATAGAGTCTTATACATTGATTTGCACATATCATGGAGCCTCATACACAGCTGACGGTATTTTAGCATTCTCTGATCCAGTGTATTTACACTAGAAACTGAAACATGCAATTCATACATCTCATCTAAAATGGAAGATATTTTATTAAAGAGGTCAGCTTCCAATTTGTGGTCAATAGTGTAGGAGTGGCTAATGTTTTGAACTTTCTTTCCCTTTGCCTCCAAAGCTGGAAAAGCGATCTTATCCTCTGCATCGCTATGAATTTGATATAGAAATTGTACAAGATGGAAGCGCTGGCGGAAATCCACGAGGAACCCAACATTTTCAGCCAATTGAGATGAACCAATGACAAGGTATTCTAAATCTTTTCTGAGAACCTTGTGGAAGAAAAGGATGTGGTCCACTGGTCTTGGTTCAAGATTTTGAACGGAACCAGAACCACTCTTCTCACCAGGAAATTTAGGAAAGGGACACAATATATTTGAGGTTCCAGGGAAAAGTATATGCAGATTGATTCCACTAGAATACAATGTCTCAGTGGTGTGAGAACCACAAGCTGAAGAGCTAGAGACACAGTCCTTGGCCTTATTGGCAGGGTTTGGTTCAATTAGCCCAGGGTTCGATCTTTTGCAATGTTGTGTATCTGAATGAAAGGAAGAAGATCCAGTATCTTCCTTAATTTGCTCAGACAGAAAAAGGCATTTGGTCTTGAACATTTCCTGCAAGTCTTTTCTAAATTTTTCAATAGAGGTTTTACCTAAATAACCAATGCGGACCCACTCAAGTAAAAGGGATGCAAAGAACTTATTGACTAAAGAACCTCCCTTCTTTAAGCTATGAAGAATGGACTTGGATTGATCCTCAGATAAATGAAAGGAGAACCATGTAATCACACACTTTAACAACCCAAGAGGCATCATATGAAGGCTCATGTACAGTAGATTCTGTTGCATTTCATGGCTGCAGTTCTTTCTGATGAGGGGAAAAACCTGATAAAAACTCGAAAAATGTAAATGACCATGACAAAGGAAAATTTTAGTGGACTAGTATTTGGTGATATCCAAGAGATATGGAGGAGGCAGTTTTCTATGTCATATTGTCACTAAAAGTGGAGTTAGCCATCTGATTGTAAAGGATTTTTTAATTCATTGCAACATGATACTGGAAGTGGAACCTGAAGAGGGTCCCTCTTTAAATTTCTTCTGTTACCACTTTGATAAAAATATAGTGAAATGTACATTGTACCTCTGCTTCTTGGAAAGCCAAGTGTTTGCTAATCCCCTTCACAAAAGACTCTAGTTCCAAGCAAAGTTTCTCCACAAAATTGCACAAAGGTATTCCATTTTGAGCATTATAGTATAGTGATTGCTGTAGACCTTCAATTTGACTTTCATCAGGGAATTGTTCATATGAGAGAGATTGGCAGCCATTGGAAACTTCATTAAACACAGGATAAAAGATTTTATCCAATGCATTGCTGTAAATTAGAAAGCATCCCTTAAAACAAATGGAGCAATAAAAGAGAGATAAAAAGCAAAAAAATCTCAATAAGATCTTCCACTTGACACATTGATCAAGAAATAGGGTGTCACTTAGGAAAAGTGCTTCAGCAAGCATGGTTATTACCTATAGAAGATAAGGATATCTGCAAGGAATCTTAGGTGGACAATTACTGCAGACAAGGTCAAAAAATTGTTTGAGCTGCTCATATGATATAGCTCCTCCAAGATTTCTTTCAAATCATTCCTGATGGCACCATGCCAAAGATGAAGACCATCAACTGGACTGTGAGTGACGTTTGTCTGGAGAAAATATTCTTTCTTCCAATGCCCAGAAAAGCTCTTAATTGAATATAGTTTGGGTAAACCTTTGAAATTTGCAAGTCCATCAGGACATTGAGCACCTTTCCCATTTTTAGTGTTCGCCCCAACAGAAGGACTGCTCTTGTTACTAAGCCAGAAAAGAACCACCTGAAAAGATAGATTCGAATCCAAAACAATCAGGAAGTTGATTAAGAATATGGGGTGAGAATATAATTGAAGCTCTACCTCTTGCAGTAGTTTTTCCTTTGGTACAACTTCTTTCGTACAACGTAGAACATCCACTTGTTCATCTGGAGAAAGAAAGGACATCATCCATGGCAAAATATCCTCTAGCAGAGCTATAGGAATGCTGCACATGAACTGCCAAACAAGTGAAGCCTGTTCTTTGGCAGAGAACTGCTGCATCAGCAAAGGAAAAACCTGCATCCAGATGTATATTATGGTAATCTACTCCAATGTCATAATAAGTAACTATTACAAACGCATAAATTAATTTATATGACACCATATGGAGTGGTAATGTCTTCTCAAAATATTGGTTGAATAGCCCCAGTTACGTAGAAGAAGAACATCCTGGTCTGCTAGTTGTTTCAATTGTTCAAAAATTCCCTCTTTCATTCTCAATATTAATGATATTGCTTCCCTTGAAATTTAAGGCTGCAGACAGTCTCCTTGATGGATTTATTATATATAAATTTAAAAGGTGATCTAGGCTAGAAGGCTTTAATTTATGGATGAAGCGGACCAAAAGATGCAACCTAAGAACAACAAGCCATGATCTCTTATTCTCTTTTTTGTGTATCTTTATAAATGTATTTCATGTATTTCATTTATGCTTTTCTTGGTTTGAACATCTGAATAGGATATTTAAGTCACACTGAATTTATTTAAAAATCAAGTGATGATCAATGGAATTTGGTCAAAATCTGTTTCAATGTCATATCAAGTTGTTTTATTGCATCAGATTACAAGTATCGGAGGTCTCTTTTTTCTTTTTCATTTTTTTTTTAAATTTTTTTTTTATTGTTTTAAGATTATAGCATCTTGCCTCAAAAGAATTCGGAAGTTTTTTTTTTTTTTTTTTTTTTTTTTTATTTCTTGAAATGAATGAAACTCTTCCATCTCTCTTAGACTGAACATGTGTGCAGTTTCTTAGCCGAAAATTTTGCCTTTGAATCTAGCTTATTATGTTATCCTTATCTATTTCCTTCTTCTACGTGGCTGCATTTAAAAGGTCTACAATTACAAAGAAAGTTAACGGATTTGAATGGATAAATGCCATGCAAATTAGTAAGCCCCAAACAATATAAATTTGTAATGAAGATAATTAAAAATGGACACTGCAAATAAGTGGAAAATTAAGTAACAACTTGATGAAGCATGTTCTTTTTTATAAAACTAAGTGAGAAACCAAAATTGATTGTAACCGAGGAAACAGAAGTCTAATCAGAATGAAGCCTAAAGATTACACCAAAGAAACTTGTACTCAACTACAATATACAATACAGGACACCAAAGCAACTCCAACTGAGCAAACACAAAATAATGAAAAGTACAGAAATGATCCTGTCAGCATTTACTGACTTTCATAAAGTCAGCAAATGCTGACAGGATCATTACTTGTGAACAATAAATGTGTACCTGTCGTTCTTCTTTTATCATATGCTTGCAAATGGCAGTTTGGATGGTGCCGATGCAAAATACGAGTTCTTGAAATGGCTTGGAAATATTTTCATCATCCTCCATTATAACATTGAAGCAAAGAAAAATAGAGTTGAAGAGGTCATCTATGCTTTTATGTTCAAGTGAATATGTACATGCCACATTTTTTATCTGTGTGTCTAGTGCTAGAAAGAACACCTGCAAGAAAATTTTAAGGTAAATATGCGTGCAGGGACTGTAAATGATCAGCATCTAATAAAGGACTTTAACTAAAAAATTAATATAAGAAGGTATTCCAACAACTTTTGTTTTTAAAGACGGCATGTTAGAGCTTAATATATTTTTATTTTGTCCTTTTGTCCCTTTTAATTTCTATTCAATTCCTGCTAATGTTTTTCATATTTTTCGTAATTGTCTACTCACTCAGATGACTAAGTTCAACATTTACATATGCCCGAATTTCATTGCATTCCCCCACCCCACCTTTTTGGCTATCATTAGATACATATATCGTGGCATCACAGCACTTAAAATGTTAGACCGATTTTTTAAGTGGTCCTAGGATCCGTTGGTTCTAGAGTTCCATTTAAACTGGATTAATGAATTCTCTAAGATATGCTCAATTTAAAGAAGATGGTCACGTGCGTTCAATCTTTACGGATGCAATACCACAAAGGAGGTACCAGACTTTGATTAGAACATAGAATTCTTTTGATTAAGGAATTGGAAGGGTTATCCATAATAGTGAAATTTGACCAGTTAATTGTCAGGAAGATTTTAAAGGCAAAGAAAAGGCCAGAAAAATGGAGGAAAAATGCACTGGTACCCACCATTTATAAGAACAAAGGCGCACTAGAATGGTAGTTTGTAACTTGTCGTACTACGAAACTTTAAGAAAGTGATTGAGCAAATATTAGGATAAGAAACAAAAAATCAGAAAATTTGGTTGGCTCCATGGAAGAATATCAACTATAGAAGATTTTTGTTTCTCGGAGGATCGATGAAAAGGATTAGGGAGCCCTTGGAGAGATATTGTGGTGGGTATATGAAAAGAAATAAGTTTTAACTAGGTATATCAATATGCTCGAAGAATGGTTGAGGGCTAACTAGTGCAAGTATTAATAAGGTAATTATACCACGTACTCTGTTGTTGTCCAACAGTTATAACATAATTCTTGCATAGCTTGACTGAAAATGTTTCATGTCCACAGGCCACTACAATTTTACCCACATAAACGTCATTAACCAATAACCAATGGTGTTAAAGACTTCTTCAATTAATTCGAAGTCAAACTCTTCACTGAGTTATGACTCTAGCAATTACTTTGACCTTGTCTAAATTTTTTCTCACATGTTTCATCATTCTGTTGTTGGATCTATTTGGTCATTTGAATGATCATTAACCAATTTGTATTTTTGTTTAGCCAGATATAGTGAAAATTCTAGAAAATGCATTTTGATTTTGACTGGCCATAGCATATTTCGGCACAGAAAGAGAGAAAATTTATCTAAGATGGTATGGTCACTGCAACGAAGACCAATGACTACTCTATTAAGGATTGGTTTAATTGAAGACAATGGCTCCGTTAGGATCGATAGAAAACCACAAAGAAGGTGAGCCAAGGGTGAAAAAAGACACAATGGCCTACGATTTATCCGAAGGCATGGCCTTAAATAATGCTATATAACAAGAAAAGATCCATGCAGCCGTTCCTAGTTCAGATTCAAGGTGTTGTCGAGTTTGATTATGTGGGGGCATAGAAACAAGAAGAATGAACATATTCATCCATGGATATATATACATACATGGACATATGTATATATAGTCAATAATTTGAAATTTACATTTTGCTCCTCATGTTTGAACTTTGGACACCTTATGGAAATTGAGTTGATTTGATTTCAAGTTCCATAACATTTGAAGGCAATATTTCAAAATATCGAAGCCCAACCCTAACAAAACCATTCATGAACAGAGGAATGAAGCCACCACATGACCTTCCTAACTCCTTTGACCAAATAATCAAATGTTGCCAAAGTCAACTTTGTAGTTCTTAGCTCACAGACTCGTATATAAATTGCGCATCCTTTGATTATGAAGTACTTCTTTGGCTTTTGAAAGCAAAATTTGCTTTGACTTTTACCAAGAAAAGCAAGAAAAACATTTCCAAAATGCTAACCAAACATTACATATCCTACCAAACGGACCATAAAGGTTCTTACTTTTTAACATTTATCAAATTTTCCCTAATCTTCCCGCCAATTAATCCACAAATTCCAAATCCAAAACAATCACGAATCAACATTTCCAACAAAATCTATCCAAAAACCAAAACACAAGTCAACATCAAAGAACTAAACCCTAGAAAAAAGGTTGAATTCAATCTCACCTCATCCTCTGCAGCACAATGGTACTTATAAGCAAGCTTGAGAAACTCGAACCGCCGGAGGAGGTCCAGGACCAGATCGCGACCAGGGGACCCACTGTCCGACGCCGCCAATGTCACGGCTCGGAGCTCTGCAAGCTCTGAGCGCAAAGCCTTGTGAAAGAAAACCAGCCAAAGAATCGGGGAGTCGGTGAGTTGGACGCCGGAAAAAGATTCCGCCACGGCTGCCGCCGGTGCCGCATCGGTCCCCGTGTCCGGCACCCATACGGGAGAATCGCCGCCGCCCATCCACCCACCATCAACGGCGATGAGAGAGAGAGAGAAGCAGTGAGAAAATTGAGCATTGGGAGGACATATGGATTTAAGAGAGTTGTGTTGTTGAATTCTCTTCCTCGGTCCGTCTGAGAAGTATAATTTTCTTTTTTGTTTTTAAATTTTGCCACGGAGTATGATTTAGACGTTGGATCTTGGCCAACGTTGAGAGGTTTGTCTTTTATCTGCTGAGGATTTGTTTCCACACTCCTCAATAACGCGTGAACCGACGCTCCAGTTAATGAAGGGTGATCAAGGCATCATTTTTACAAGATAAGATATCCTGATTTTATTTCCATTATGATTTGTGGGTGAAGATTAGTTTTCAGTTGTGTAAGTTGGTATGCATGGGGCCAATTATAAAATAGGTTTTAAAAAATATTTGATTAGATATATTTTTTATGAATTTCATGTTCGTCGAAAATCAAAATGTTCCGAACCGTCGACTGTAAAAAATTATGACTTTTTATTCTTCAAAATATCACCGACGATCATCAAATTCATAAAATATTTATCTATTCCAACAGTTAATTGAAAATATATTCTAATCTTACTCAGATCATTTTATAAAACTTTGCATAAGTTGTATCTTATAAAAGACTCTGATTTATAATTTATTATTATAGTTGGAGAGTGTCTCTTACCTGTTATATAAGCGTGTGGATTTAGATTTTCCTCTTTAGCTATTTGGTATTATTATGGACACTTAATTAATCCTAATATCTTGATGAGCTCATACTTTCTCGCATAGAAAAGATTGCAACTCGCATTGCCATCATAAATCCGTCTTCTCCATTCCAATTACCAAATAATCCATTATCCATTGTTGAGGATCAGCGAGTCCATGGTTTTCTATACTCGGGAGAGTAGTCAGTGGGTGAATTAAGTAAGAAAAGGGCATAGACCACGCCGGCCGTACCTTGTCTGCACGTGAGATCGGATCAACGACTCTTGTACTGGTTCTTCTGTCCAGACTCGCACGTGTTCAGCTCGGGTCCTGCACGTGATCTCCCCGTTTCTCCACGTTCCAAGCTAATACCTATGGGTGGTGATTCAGCCTCCTAGTTATTATATTAAAAAATGTATTACACTGTTTATGATTATTTGGATTCTTTATAAAAGCATTATTAGCTTTGGATTAAGCTTTAAGAGCCCAAATAATCGTAAACAGTATGCATACAATTTTATAATAATTAGAAAGTAGAATAGCCATAATTTACAATCAAAACAATTCTTTAATTGTGATTCTAGGTAAAGTTAATCTAAATGGAACCTAAAAACAAAACAAAAAAAAAAAATTCCAATTTTTTTCCATAACTTCCACAATTAATTAGTTTTTGTTTGGGAACACTTGAGGGTAAATAATCAGGTCATGAGTATTATTTCTCGTAAATCCTCTAGTCCTGGCATGGATGGACGTGTCTTTGATCAGACCTGAGAGAGAACTTAATTTGGTTAGCACAAGCTGGTACAAGGGATATCCTTTACTGTAATACCAAAAAAAAAAAAAAAAAACACTAGTAATTAAGTTATAATATGGTAAAAAATAAATACAGTACTTGATTCACCGGCCCATAAATTATTCCATGTTCTCACTTTCATGGATCATTCAGATTATTTTTTTTCTGTATTCCATTCGACCCAATAATGCAAATGATTAGCACTCCTTATAATGACATGCCAGCTTTTACCCTTTTGTGTTTTTTCTCCTCTTTTCTTCTTGTTTTCCTTTTTGAAACAATGCAGATCGATAATGAACCCTTCTTAAAATGATATTTCTCAGCTTTTTTTTTTCCTCCTTTTTAATACCATCTATTATGTGGTCCATCATACAGATGCATGTAATCACGATAAAATAGAATCCATGGGAACATATTTATAATTGGACCACCTTTGTCTGTCAACAAGTTTGGCTAGCTTTTAGGCCACCCTCTGGTCGCCTGGTCATGCCTATACTTGGGATATATAGCTAGCCCCAAAAATCAGAGTTTCTTCACTTCATTTTGCCTAGTGTAGCAACATGCCGCATTTGGCATTGGACAATGGTAATTTAAGGGAGAGGCATGTTGCTTGGAACTTTCTAGAGAATACTAGAATACCCCACACTCCTCCTACACACATGGGCATACAAGGCAAGAGCCAATAACATTCCACAACCTTGTAGCATACAAGAGAGTAGCCAAGAATTATATAGAATACTAGGGCAAGCTTTGGAAGTTTCTAGAAAGTGTGAGAAAGTTGACTAAAACTCCACATTGTCGTGCTTGTAAAGAGTTTCTAGAATATCCTAGGACTTTGTATATAACATGTAATGCATACAAGGATAGAACCCTCTAGAAGGTTGTAGCTTTTTATATATAGCATGTACAACATTTGTATATAACTTACATATTCTAGTAGCTTTCTAGAATTCTCCTTGTAGGCTATAACTATGAGGAGAGACCTCATTTGTAACATAACTACAACAACTTGGAGCACCACACACTTGAAAACTTGTAAGATCTCAACAACATTGTAAGCTCTCAACAACATTGTAAGCATTCTTTGAAAGTAACATACACACTTTCATTCTTTTAAACTCGAGTGCAGGGGCAAAGCTAGGAATTTGCTTTAGGGGGGCAATTTTTTTTTATTGGCAATTAGTTTATTATTCATCTTGCAAAAAAACATTATAATTAGGGCCAATTTGCATTAGATTTTTCTAAAATCACTTTTGGAGCTCAAAATTTCACTTAATTTAAGAGATGTAGTTAAAATCACTTTTAGACAACTTGAAATGAGATAGAATATTGGCAAAATTTTCATACAATATGTGATTGTGTCAAAAGTTAGGAAGCCCCAACTTTTGCCATAATCACTTTTAGTGTATAAATTTTAATACATGAAGACATAATTTGAACATAATTTTAAATAATTGTGTGAAGAGATAGTTTTTTAAAAGTGGTTTTAGAAAAAGTTAACATAAACGAGCCCTTAGTCTTTTTGAAAAAGAAAATATTTAAGTTGAAAGTGGATGAAATATTTTGATAAATGAGCTAACAAATTTGTACAAGGCAAGAGAGCAACATTTCGAGGTAAAAGATGTATAGTATATATGTATACAGAAATGCTATTATCAGGTTGATCTGACGCAAAGTTGAGGGTGGGCATTTGCCCCCCCGCTCTCCATGTGGCTTCGCCCATGCTCGAGTGTCTTGCTAGTTTCTCTTCTTGCAAACCTTGTCTAATAGGGTTAAAAGACTGACTTAGCACGACATAACAGTGCTTGCTTGCAACTAAGGCCGCACGGTTGGAAGAGGAAAGTCTCGGACCATGACACTAGGCTACTTTCATCACATTAATCTGTAAAATTTCAAACATCCAAAAATAATCACATATATTCATTAACCCAAAGAAGTTGAATTTGAATAAGTGAATTATCAATTATGACTTGTTTTAATTAAGTCTACGACCACAAGAAGGGGAAGAAGACTAAGGCTCAAAACTATTAATGCATGAGATCACTCCAGAGAGAGAGAGATTATTGGTGTCATTGATCAGTTCACCCTTGTAAGACTGAAGCATGCAGCAGCACTCTTCAATTCGTTCTCAGCAACGTGTGTCGTATCTTTTAATGATGATTCCGAGCTGTACATATATAATTTGATTTTATCAATTTTGAAAGTCAATCAATATCTGAGATGGGGAATCTTATGATCCATATTATATTATGAATGTCCCTCCATTCTAAACCATTCAATAAATATTCAAATCCATAACAATAAATGTACCTTGATTCATACCTTGATTCATATGCCTCCTTGGAATCAATGTAGGACTGCCTAAGTGCCTATCATCTATAGTATCAAAGAAGGGATGCATTTCAACATAATCTGGAGCAGCTTCTTGTTGGATGGCTAATGGCTGCGAGGTAACGAATTGAGATTGAATTATCATTGGATTGTTAATGTTGTCATTATTGCTATTGCTATAGGGATCTTGAACCCACAAAGAATTCCCATTATTATCCTTGGAATCAATGTAAGAGTTGTAAGCAGAGGAGTGCTGTGCTGTGTTGCAATAGGCAAAGTGGCCACAGCATTGTAAGGCTGGGGACTGCCATGGTGGAAAAGGGAAAGGGCATTATTGGGTGTTGCCATGCCCAATTCTAATTGTGAAGATGAATCATTCTGCACTGACAAAATCTCATGTTGGTGTTGCTGCCTATAAATCGCGAGTTGTGTAAGAACAACATGTAGCTCCTCCTCTACTTGTCGTGTTTGGTAATGAAGTTGACAAATTATCCCCCAACATCCATGCAGAGGGAACCTTTCACATATATTTGCTTGGCAAATGATCAAGTGCATGGCCTCTCTCTTCTGACTCGGATCAAGCTGCTTTAGTATTTTTAAGATATTGCTTACACCAAATAACCTATGGGCATTTTGAAATATCTTAGGCTGGTCGGGAGGGAAGAAAGGCGCAAGCGGGCACTCGAACGAGCACTTCCTCCTTTGGAACTTGCACGCAGCGCAGGCTTGGCTGGTGCCACCCTTAAGGGTCATTTTTCTACCACCCAAATATGGCAAGCAATTTGATAAATCCCACAAGGAAAAGAAAGCAGTGTTGTTGTTGTTATTGTTGAAGAAGAAGATGGTAGAGAGAGAGACAGAATATGGTTGAAATTGAAAAGGAAGCATTGATCTGAAAAGGTCTTATATCTGCGGATTTGCTGCAGGTGGGAGAGAGACTGAGTAAAAACAGAGGATTGAAGAAAAAAACCGTTTTGCAAGGGATGTTTCTTTCAAATCTATGATCGTTAGGGACAAATGTTGGAAATCTAGGAGAGTCATAACTTTTGGGCCAACTTGGTCAAACCTAATTCACTCTGATTGCTCTCTCTACACGTGGGGAGTTAGCTGGGTATGGTTTTTTTTACCTTGATTTAACAAGCTGGGCCTTTGGGCGATTTGGACAGGGCATAGTACCCTCTAACTTTGCCTAATGGTGCGAATCTCAGTGGGTACACTGGCAATTTTAGTGAGGGATTAAGTGTCACGTAGCACGTTTGAAACTTAGAGTTGAACTTTCATGAGTGATTTTATCATACAATTTGGACCCTCAATTTGCCTCTACTTCAAGTGGTTTTTATTCTAAAAGTAAACTAACAGCTTACTGTTACTTAGATGATGAGGGTCTGGTTAGTAACTCAATTTCAATAGAAACACTTTCAAATAATAAAAAAACAAAAACAGTACACTTGAGATATAAGTAGAATAGTGCCACTCCCCATCTTAATTAATTGGTAGATCTGGAGCAAATCCTTGCTTACATAAGATAACTGAGTGCATTCAGGGCAATCCCACCAAAACAACCTGCTTTGTTTGTGCCAAAATATGTTTTCCCTGTCCCCATGTAAAATCAACATGTGAATTTTCAGAAGTCAAAAAGTGCGAAGAACTTGTGAAACACCTACTGAATATTTATCAATAAATTTTTTTCTCTCACATTTCTAAAGCAAAGGTTGAACAAAGAGCAATAAGAGTTCTCATTTTCATTTCCGAATCCGCAGCATCATGACTTACAATTAGTTTTTACTCTAAATCTGCAGTTTGAGGGCTCAAGAGACATGACCTGAACTATACATAATTTCTTCAAAATGGGAAAACCAAAAATCTACCAGAGATTTTGAATCTAAACAACTGGTATTCCCTGTATACAACTGTTTGTATGCTCCTGGCAACAATTGCCATTGCTAAGTCAGCATGATAAGCTCCTTCGGTGCATTCATGGCCAGGCAACCTGGTGACTACTGCTCTTTCCTTCGACCAAACCACCTTATTGAGAGATCCAAGAAGAATAGGAGAAAAAACCCATGGAGAGGAACCCAGATTATATTGATGGTATTTGGAGGGCAAGACTAACAAAGCCTACACTTCAGGCTCTTCAATCATCTGAATTCCTCATTTTGAAACAAAACCTCTTTTAATACACTGTATCTCCCTGAAAGGACCAGTTTCTCCTACAAAAACTCTTGATTATATAACAAAACTCGACTTTATATCACAATTCTGGGTCTTATATCAAAAATTTTTAACTTCTTTTGAAATGAATATTCCAAGTTTCACTGTCAAAACTGAACCAGCATAAGCAGCAATGCATCATTATGGATAACAATTGAATGCCAAGCCATGTTAAATTTGAAGCTCTCCGGTGCAGCAAATAATGTGCTGAATTCCACAAAAAATCTAGTTTACAGCTTCAAAGAAAAGAACCTGAGGCTGCAAATGCCCTTTTTCACACATATTAAGAACATCATCCCAGCCACCAATCACCTGGACAAAAAATGTTTCATAAGATCAATATGAAGAGCAGAATAATAGAATGATTTTCTAATATATATTGAATTTACCTTGACAGTTTTGTCATCGTACATAATCCAACATTCACAGTCATGACTATAGGCAAAGCAATGATAATGTTGCCCATAGTAACAAACCTAAAAATTACAAGAGATAAATTAGAGGTCATAACATATAGTAAATTTACAATCCATCACTAACTTATCAATAATGATACAACATCAGAGAATCAGAAATATGTAGAGATGCACTGAATATTCCAATAGAAAATATAAACCAAATTGGAGGATACTCCAAAACTTTTCCAAGATTCATGGTATTAGAACAAATGGATCTCAAATTCATCTCCATGTTTGAATCTGCGGTCATCAGTGTTCCATTTATTTCTTTTTTTTGGGAGGTGGGAGAGAGAGGAGGAAGAAGGCTGCCAAGGGAGGAGGGGATGGATGTTTGGTTCTAGGTTGATCGTACTAGCGTACTAGTTGTGTCATTAAATGCCAGCCTAATTTTATGGATGGACCCTTTTGCTTCTTCAAGTATTAAATTCGTTTCCGTTTCCTTTTCCTTCTCTTCATTGTGATAAAAGCCTGACTTCTTCCTTTCAGATAAAAAAATATCATTTTTGTTGGGAATATTGATAGAATGGAAATATCTCTCTTTATTACAACCATAGAACTGCATTAAAAGTGTTAAGAGGTTCATCCAAATATGCATACCACCGAAACCAAGCAATGTGAATTTTTTGGATCAAGACCGCGGTAAAGGACACCAATATCTATCTCAGTAGTTAGGGCTGCCAATGTTGCTGTTATGTCCTCAGCATTCTCACATGTATTCTGCCAACCCAGAACTGCAGTGTGCAAACCGAAGGATAATTATAAGTTTCTAACAGAATGCACTACTAAGTAGAGGAATGATAATTCTCCCAACAACTATGCTGTCACCTGTTGTGAAAACATGTGGTGGAGTCGAGAGAATATGGTGGATATAGTTGAGCATCCCACAGCCACCGGCATCTGGATCACAAGCTAACTGGTGATTCATCTCTACATGATTTAAAAGCTCATCAAAGGAGCTTTCTGCACGCAAAACCTGAATGGTAAAGAAAGAAATCTAGGTCAAAAGGAATAAATGAATTTATTAACTACCAAAAACACAAAGGAAAAATAAAAAATAAAAAAGCTTCCTAAAGTAAATATCTTCATCATCGAAGAAAAATAAACAATTTTATAAAGTATTTCTTCCTATGAGACATGCCTTCATTGTTCGGAGGGCACTGGCATTGATATTATGAAAGAAAGAAGTGTACTTTAGATGTCTTGACTCCAAACCACAATTGTAGCAATTCATTCGTTCAAAAATGTCCATTCCAAAAAGAGAATGCGCTATACAAGCATTGTTTGCACGATCCCAAGACCCCGTGCAACTGCTTTCTACTGATTCAGTACCAGAAACTCCCAAACCAGAAGTAACTGACCGGTGAAGGCAGTCAAATATTACTTCCAATACCTCAGAGGCATCATTCATCTGAGCCTGTTAATTGCCAGAATATTAGTCAAAACTTTGCAGATTAAAGATGTATCAGTGTCTAAATCACGATTAAAACAGAATGGACTAAAGAAGGCACACAAAAGGCAATGGATACCAACAGTTTTGTGAATTCACCTCCTGGAAAAAATTACTATCTGGATACAGGTTGCTTAGAGCAATCCTTAGAGAAGTAGGAGCAACTGCTTCTCTTCGCATATCTGTAGATGCCATGCTCATGGCAGTGAAAATATTATATAATGCACAGACAACACAGGGATCTCCTACATGAACGTGCTCTGATGTTGACCTCCTCAAGAACTCATCTCGAAACCGTCTTAAATGCCATAAGGACTGAATTTTCACATGAAAATGAAGAAACAACAGTCCAGCAACAATAGTAAAAATAATGAAGAGCACCAATAGAAAAGATCATAAAATAGAAAAATTACTCCCTGAGCCCCTGTATGACACAGACCTGAATGATTACATTCAGAAAGCAATTGTATTCGCCAACTTCATTCTTCAGTCCAGTACCAAATACATCTGCTTCATTCACATTTTTAACTGTGGCTTCATTTGGTGAAACAGAGAATTTATCTGTTTCCTGAGAGATCTTTGTAGCCGTCCTCAAACTTGAACCCAAGGGCAATTTCTGATGTGCTTGGAAAGTGTCTGAGAAACAACAAAAATTCAAGATCAGAGAATTAAAAATATTTCTTAGCAACTTCAAGGAACAGGCAAAACAATACTAAGTGCTCATGATGCTGGTAAATCCACTAACAGGGCTAATAGGGGCCAACTTGAGCAGGATTCAAAAGAAACTCAACTGAGTGGCCTGAATTTTATGTCAGGCTGCATTGGAAACTAAATAAGATCGATCAAGTAGGGTTGAAGCATCACATAACTTGATAAACCCAGTTAATTTATACATGATGACATGTTCGTATGTATATCTAACAGCTATAATAAAAGGCATTTAACATGGGGGAGTGATTATTGCTTCAGGTACAAAACTATTTACTCAATGTCATGTATGCTGACACATTTCATAAACAGATGTACCATGAAACTTCGTTGAAACAACACAGCCCAAGAACTGGAAACTCCCAACCACATTCACTTATCTAGTTCAATATGCCAACTCATTGCATTAACATGATTAACATGAAATTTCCGTGGCTAATATCATTTTCTCAACTCAACAAGCATCAACCCAACCATTTGCGTTGGGTACATGAATGATGTTTCACTATCCAATACCAATACAAGGCGTCAAGTATGTAACCTAGTGCTAAGCATTATAGGTCAATTTAATTCTGGAAGTACTTCGTAGGTGCGTGTTATTGGATACCAAGCTTGTCTCATGTCAAAGAGGGAAAGGGATGACACCCATCACTTCTGCAGCATCCCTTTGAGTTCTATCAGCAATATTGATCTATTGGTTACAGTAAAATGTTTACTGAACCATATGAGTAAAGGGTATGAAAGTCCCAAACAAACTGCAATACAATGAGTAATCCTTATGAAATGTTAAGGAGCTACACAAAAAACACAAGTAAATTTAAAAGAAAAGATGTATTGAAGCACTAAGGGCAAAAGGCCATCCCATCATGCACAATCAGCCTAGTCTTATAATCCATCCACTTATTGATGTTGTCCAACAAC
This sequence comes from Hamamelis virginiana, assembly GCA_017140935.1. Lineage (NCBI taxonomy): Eukaryota > Viridiplantae > Streptophyta > Magnoliopsida > Saxifragales > Hamamelidaceae > Hamamelis > Hamamelis virginiana. The sequence continues at coordinate 1,157,808 of JAESVK010000879.1, read as the reverse complement.
AGATTAATTTATAGGGGAGTAAGAGAATGCAAAGGCTACATGAATCAATGATATAAGAAATTTACCAAGGCTTTGGCGAACAGCTTTTTTAAGGTCTGCTTGGAATCTTTCCTCATCGTCCTCCTCCTCTTGTAATTGTCTCAATGACTTTGCTCCATTATTAACTAATTTCAAGCAGCGTAACCCATGAACATATTAGTAATGCACTATAAGATTCAGATACACGTTGTAGATAATGGCTAAAAATAAATTGGAACAGTTCCAAAACTTTTAATTAATGTAACAGAGATGGTATCCTCAGCTGCCACTCCAAAATAAAGATTAACTAGTATCATGCAAAGTAAGCCATGATGAGATTAGTTCTATGTTCCAAACGTAACACCAACCTATATGGTCCACGATATCCAAAAAAAAAAAACTAAATGGACCACCATACAATAAGCAGATACCTCATAGAAGATGGGTTAAAGTAATATAAGACCAGTCTCTGAAACCAGTGATCTACATGGTATAGATCATATCATCAAATGTGCCTCCCATCAGTAATTTAGCAGCTCATAAAATAGTAAAAACTTTGCATTAAAAGATATTGCGTGCATTTCCATCTTTACATGGCTAGAAGAAAAAACAAAGGTTAAACAAAATGACGTGAAGAATAAGCCAATGAGGCCATTGCAAATAATTCATCAAATCTTATTAAAGATTAATGCATTACAAGAGAATTTTTACAATAAGAAAAAGATTTAATTTACTAAGACACATATAGATGCTAGCAAATAACATTCACATAAAAAATCGGATTTAAAGAGCATAATAATCTTACTTTAAAAATGACTTGATCAAGAGAATTGCAAACCTCTCATTCATACATATCTTTCTCGTCACAAAATTGCATTTAAATTAAGTATTTTTTACAAAGATACAATTAATTTAAAAATTAGTGCAGCATCCCATCTCTTACTTTCCCCCATAAAATGTGGCAATAGGCATGGTACTCATGTTATCATTAAGGACAGTCATCTAATTTCTATTGCCGATCCTCCATACAGAACAAATTTGGGTTAAGTGACAAGGTGTTAGAGGTGATGAAGTACTCGTTTTCTCAAGGAAGAACCATGCTGTTACCAAGAAATGATTTCTACAATTCTACTGTAACATTGTAGCATTTTTAAAATGTCAATAGCTCCACGTGTGTAGGGGCTTACTAGATACTAGAGATGGTAACACACGCGAAGCATATGCATGCACAGCACTCTAATTTTCCTACCATAATATAGGAGGAAAATAAGGGTTAGTGGGTTATCCACCATAATGCAAGAGAGAATTATGGCCTTATGGGGGTAGTGGATTTGAGTTCAAGTTAATAAAATATATTTTATACATTTAATTATTTAGTTATAAAATGATAGGAGCATTTTGGAATTTTAGAGGAAAGACAATAAAGCTACAGAAGTGAGAAACCAAAGGCCTCCCAACAGATATCTGACAGCATAGAATCATAGATAGGGGCAAAGTGGTCATCTAAATGAGTGGCAATTTCCTTTTAAAATTACCCATGATATTGATTTCCTCAGTTTGGGACTTCAATGTCGATAATCTTCCCATCAGAAGTGTAAATGCAAGCCAAAGCTATTCTATCCATTAATACTCTTATAAAAAAGGAAAAGGGATAAGAGATAAGAAACAAAATTAGAGAGACCAAATCAAAGCTAACACTTCTATCTTTCATCTCCAAACATAGGATGATAGAACAACTAAAATTGATGCAGTTAAAGGGATATTAAAACTGAACAGGGTCATTTTGAATCACCTTAGACACATTTGGAGAGCACTCATATGCACTGTTATAAAACTTGAATTTAGCTTGACAAGAATTGCAATAGAAAAGTAATCATGAAGCAAAAATATTTACCATTGACAAACCCATTTAAATAATAGTAATAACATGCAAAGAACATCATGGTTCAAAAGCAAAAACCTAGTAGAACTTACTGCCATTGCTGTGGAGACTGTCCTGGAATTTAACTTGCTCTTTTAAGCCACCATCAATGTTACCAACTTCAATATTTTCCTTTTCAGATGACATGGCCTGATTCTTTCCATCAAGCGATTTGGCTGAACTCTTCTGCCGTTTACCTTTCCTTCCAGTCCGTCGATCAGAAGGCGAAACACCATCCTCCAGAATTCCTCCATTAGGTATGCCTGCAGTGCACAAAGAGAAAAATGTTGGCAACAGCTTCCAAATTATATAATCAAATCAAGCCAGAGTCCAGGGTCTCTTCCAACCTTTTTTAACCTTTCCTTGATAGTGACTGTGAGTACTACTTGTCCTTTGGGTGCCAGAAATGGTAGAAGAATTGACTGGCACTGCAGCAACATCCACAGTGTTCGTATGCGAGCCTTCTGGACTGTTTGGTAGCCCATTCTTGAGCACTAACACTTCCTGAAATGTGCAAGTCCATAATGTTCCCCAAAATGAGGAATTTGTAACCTCTAAATCAAGCAGCATGACATTCCTCTCAGAATATCTTTCAGAGTAATTTAATTCAACATTCCAATTGGCCATGGGAAATGGAACTTGAGAGTTAAGAAGCACGGACATGGACACGCAGCAGATTCAACATGACACGGACACACCAACTGAATACTAATGAAGGACGTTTAGGGAAGATATCAAGATTGAGGGTAGTAAGCTTTGTATATGGTTTAAGGTAGGAAAAGGGTACTGTTTAGTGCAAGACAGTGGCTGGAAATAAAGGGAAAACCTGCTGGAAATTCTGGACAGTAAGGGTTTCTGGCTGTAGAATCAATTATTTTGAGGCTTTAAGTGCTAGGGTTAAGGTTTAAAGGTTGGTGAAGGGTTGCAGTTATAGAAAGGTAGGGTTTTGAGGGTTAAAGGGCTTGAAATAAAGGATTATGGGAGAATATAAAGAAAATACAGCAGCAGAAAAATAAAAGAAGAAGAAGATAATCTAGGAATCACTCCTAGAACCCTCAGGCCTCACAACCAAGGTCCCTTAGGCATCACACCTAGGGTTAGGATTGCATCACACAGCCCTCAAGAGCTCCAATAGCTGCTAGAAAATTCTGTAATTCTTTTCCATTATCAAAAGAGAGACTTACAAGCCTATGTATAGAGCTACGACTCCAATAAAAAAATAGCAACTAACAAAATAGTAACTAATAAGAAAATAGCAACTAACAAAATAGTAACTAGGACTCTATACGAAAATAACAACTATACCCTTGACTCCATAAAACTTAAATTATAAGCATAGAACCTTAAAGAAAGAATAAAATCAAGCTTGACCCTAACTAAACTCAATTGAGGAAGGTTCCAAACAGGTGCTATCTTGAATTTGAACCAATTCCATGTCCTTTTGAGTTCTTCATCACTGACACTGCAAATCCTCAAAAGTTTAAGATAAGACATGGCACGGATATGACAGTAATAAAATATATATTTTTATACATATAATTATATCAGATCACATAGCATCACATTTATCATTCAAAACACATCCCTTAGTATCATTTTTTAAAACTCGTGTTGAATTGTTCGGAAAGAAGATAGGATTGAAAAGAAAAGAAATAAGAAAAAGAAAAAGAATTCGGCAAAGAGAGAGGTCATAGGTGTCGTGTCGAATGTTTGTTGGAGAAGTGTTGTGTGTGATACGTGTCCTGCATCACCACTGCACGTCCACAGAAGTGTCCGTGCTTCTTAGTTGAGAACACAATCCACCAACTTCTACCTAATCCCAACTAACTGGAGAGCCTCAATTCAAGGAAAACTAACCTGGTTACAAATATTCAACTGCTCATGTACATCTCGATCATCAGTACTGGTCGTTGAGTATACATCAGGCAATCCCTCTTCCACCTTCTCTGGAATTGTTCTAGTAGACTTCTTATGTTGCTCGGCAAGGTGCTTCTGTTTGGCCTCGTACTCAATTCGTCTTTGATACTCCAAAGTTTCTTCAAGCTTTCTTTCCTCCGCTTCAAGCTCAATTTTACGTCTAAATTCCTCCTCCTGTAGTTTCAAGTCATCAACACTCACAGAACCCACAATCTCAGAATCTGGATGATCACCTTCAGATGCAACTGGAGAGGAACTGCAGTGAGACACACATTAAAAGCACATTAAAATTGGATTATATGCAATATTTGCATTCAAATGGAAGGGTGGTGGATGTTTTGGAAATAATGCATGTGAGTCTGCCTTGTGAGAGTAAGAGGGAGACATACACTGGCACAGCAGTCTCGTTACGATACAAATGCTGCTCAGTACCAATACTAGCCTGCAGAAGTATAAAAATATTAGCCCTGCCTTCTAAATTTTGTAACATAAATTTAACTACCACCCAAGTAAAAGAAACGAAACTAGGCTACACAGTTGAAACCTTTGAATCCTTGGCTTTTCTGTATTCTTTGTTCTTTTTCTTATCCTTTGCCTTCTCCTGTGTATGTCTTGCATTATCACTTCCTCCGGTGATACCCTTCTTAGAATCAAGTGCAAGTTCAGCTAAAAATGCTTCTCTTGCAGCATCAGATTTCTCTGTGGCATATTTCTCAGCCAGATCCTCCAAGTGTGCCTGAAAAAGATAGATTAACACCAAAATACATGAACTCAGTCCCAAAAATGTGTGTTACATTATGCAAATTCCAATTAGTTCAATACACACCCGCATGAATGACTTCACTAGAGGCAATATTATTGAACGGTAATCATGGGCAGAAACAGGCTCAAGCTTAAGCTCCAACTGCTGCATCCCAGTAACAATTCGCATAATTTTTGCATCAATTTTGCTGAGCTGCATGAGTGAACAAGTCAGATAAAAAAGCAAGAAGCAATCTCATACTTTTTGTTTGAGAAATGCATCAAGAAACAACAAACCAACCTCCACAGACAACTGTTCTTTCTGTCTCTGGATTGAAACTTCGATGCAAGTGTCCACTTGATGTAAATAGTCCTTTGTTCTCCAATCATCATCTTCACCAGATTCCAAGTCACATAGATGAGAAGTCACACCGGCATAATTTTCATCATATCCAAACTGATTGACATTCAAAGCTTCTGCTTCTTTTAGAACATTTAATATAGCATCTAACTCAAACCTATTGCTTATGGGCATCACATCATTTTCACTCTCAATAAGCTCTTCTCGCCGCTTCCTAAGGACAGAATCATAGCTTCGACTGACAGACTCTGTGACATTCTCCCTCTTCTTACCTTCTTCAAGACAGAGATCCTCCACTGCCTGCAATGCTTCCTCGTAGCTTAAATGCTCGCATTTTCTCTCACACAAGCTCTGCATGTGGTAAAATTCCTTCTCAAGCATCTGGAGAATCTCCATGCCTCGATGTGCTTTCTCTTCTCTCGTACGCATCCACAACGCCAATTGTTCCCCCATAGCAGGACCTGTAAATATCCAGGATAATAGAGCATCGGAATCAGGTTGAACCCCATTTTCATAAACAACAACAGCAGAAGTTGGTGCAGTTGCATCATCTGTGACAGCGTCACAACATGTACTGGGAGAGGGTTCAGTGGGCAGTAAACACTCGTCCAAAAGGAGACATGATCCATCTCCATTGAGAACAATCTTCTCTTTAACCTCAAAACCTGAAGTGTCACTGTTTGCATCATCGACAGCATTACTACTTTTCTCGGGATATCTAACTAAACCACAAGAATGAGATAGTTCCTGCAAGAATTTAAGGACTTTCCTAAGCTGAGAAGCTCCCAAAAAGCAGATGCACAAAGGTGTTTGGTCCACGCCATAGTTCAGAAGCTGAGAACCAGAAGCAAGACCCTGTAGTTCATCCAGCGTAAATTGTATCACCTTGCTTAGATGGCTTGCAGCAAGATATTTATGTCTAATAAGAACCTCAAATACAGCATGAATTCTCCCAAGGAGCTTTGCACACTCAGAGTCATCGGATAATGGCCAACTATCACCAATGGAATATGCCATAGAACCCTGGTTTCCGACACATTCTCTACACTCATCATTGGAAATTTTCTCATTGTCCCCACTCTCCACAGTACTAATGTCGCAACTATCACCCAAATTCCCCTTCTCAGGGGACGAATCCCATGCATCTTTGAAGCAGTCCTCACACTCTGTATGGTTCCCTTCGTAGAGTCCATCCACAAGCTCAGAATGTTGGCATTTTGATTGGCTTTCAAGCATTTTAACTGCAGCAGAGACATCCAGTGGTTTCCAAGAACAATTAAGAATCATCTCAATCCACTCATTGTCAATATTTTGAGGTAAAACCGACTGCATTTTGGGCAAGAGGTTTCCCATATGTTCCTGTACAACATGCTGCATGTGAGTTTCTGAATCAACAAACTTCTCGCTGCAACGGCAGCACACCCAGAACTTCCACATCTTATTAGCTTCAGCAAAAGACACAGCTTCTGTCAGGACTTCATTTGCCAAACCATCCTTCAATGAACCGAAATGGGCCTTTAGATCACTAATCCTAATTTTAAGCAAGTCTTTCTTCATCTCCATACCCATCGAGTTCCAATATGACCGAACCCAATCCCTCCTTTCTGCAGATGACACATTTTTCCGCGTATTCCCATACTTCCGTCTCTCCCCCACTCTCTGAGAACTCTCCGAAGATGAATCTAATGCTCTATCAAGCCTATCTCCAACACTATGCAATTCAGATGACTCAAACTTCTGCTGCAATAACCTCGCTGCTGCCACACGAACTTCAATCTCCTTCCTTCGCTCTTCAGGTGTCTTAGTTGCCTTCTTAATCTCATTAGGTCTTTTAGTTTGAACCAGTCTCACCTCCATTGGGTCCTCTGTAACCCTCCTTATTGGAATCAACCTAAACTTCTCCTCTCCACTTCCTAAATTCTTCATCCAAGTCGATATCGAAGCAATGTTTGCTTTCTGAATTAGCGACCTTAGCTCATTCTGAACATGCCCAATTCGCGCCTCTGCAGTGGAAATCTTCTGCTGGCTCTCATCCTGCAAGCTCTCCTTCGCGGGATCAATCGGGTTCTCAATCCCGAGTGCCCGCTCACACTCTTGCACTACCTCTTCGTACTCCTTCCCATCATTGGCCGCCTCATAAAGCAAATTCGCATAAAAATGCGCAAACTCAATCGAATTTGGCGACAACTCGACGGCCCTTTTCGCAGACTCAATGGCATTCTTCAAATGCCGTTGTTTTGCATTGGGATCGTCCATAATTGAAGCCACTTTAACACAAACAGTGCCTTGAACTCGGTGAATTAACGCCGAGTTGTCGTGACGGTGACTCGACTCCTTCATGAGTCTTAGGGCTTTGGTATGGTTTCCACGGCGGAGGGCCGTGAGGGCTCGCTCGCATTCGAGCTTAAATGTAGAGTAAGATGAAGCATCCGATTTAACGGACGGTTCGATCCTACTCTGTTCTTGTTGGGAAGTATTGGGGGAATCGGTCTGGTCGAATTCGACTGAGCTCAGCCCATCGGCGACTGCGCCGCCGGTGGGGAGAATCACCGGAGATTGTTTTGAGCGAGGAGGGGTGGTTCGCTTCTTATGCCCCATCTGTTGATTCTAAAGCAATCCGGTACACATGTGTATATGTATATAAATATGTATGAGAGAGAGTAGAGAGGGGCTTACTTGGAATGAAAAAATGGGAACAGATGGATTAGAGAAAGAGGAGTATGAAATAGATATGAAGATGTCGGTGGCAGTGCCGGCGAAGATCGATCGGCGGCGAAAACTATGTACAGACTGCTCTCTCGCTCTCTCACACCTACTCACCGGAGGAAGGGGTGAGGCTTGATGAGAAAGAAGATTTATAAAGTCACTAATGGATACAAAAGTAACACAAAATATATAGATATATCTATATCTATACAGAAATTATATATATATATACAGAAATTCTAATATCAGGTGCACCTGATGCATCATGTGCCCACCTCTACAGCCACTTGTGATGAAAATTTTTAAAAAATGATCGTTGGATTAGATACTCCCATAATTTATATCATGTCTGCCAAAAATCACAGTGATCCAACGGTTGGTTTTTGAGAAAACTGTCTGCTAAAAAATGATAACATTTTAAAGAACAAAAAAGTCATAGTTTTTTAGCAATCAGTTTTCTCATAAACCAACCGTTGGATCACTGTGATTTTTGGCAGACATGACATATATATATACACAGAAATGCTAATTTCAGGTGCACCTGATGCATCTTACATCAGGTGCCCTCCTCTACAGCCACCTGTGATGAAAATTTTTAAAAACTGACCGTTGGATTAGATTCCCCTATAATGTATGTCATGTCTGCCAAAAATCACAGTGATCCAACGGTTGGTTTCTGAGAAAACTGACTACTAAAAAATGATAACATTTTAAAGAATAAAAAAGTCGTAGTTTTTTAGCAGTCTGTTTTCTCATAAACCAACCATTGGATCACTGTGATTTTTGGCAGACATGACATATATTATAGGGGTATCTAATCCAACGGTCAGTTTTTAAAAATTTTCATCACAGGTGGCTATAGAGGAGGGCACCTGATGCATCTTGCATCAGGTGCACCTTATAACAGCACTCTGTATATATATATATATATGCACACACTTAATCCATTAAGGTCCATATCTTAAATTAATTTGGGATCTACTCTCAATTTCTCACACAGCCGATGGTTTTTTGAAAAACAGTCATTGGATTAGATAATCTTCTTATGTATGTTATGGCTGTCAAAAATTACAGTGATCCAGCAATCGATTTTCAAAATACAGTCCCTAAGACACTCTAACAGTATTTAAAATTGAATGTTGTAACAACTGTTTAACAGTCTGTACTGTGATTTTTGGCAAACATGACATACATTAGAAGATTATATATCCCAACGGTCAGTTTTTCAAAATATCAAATCCAATGAAAAATGGATCTTGAATTAAGCTTAAGGTATGGACCTTAATGGATCCTCTATATATATATATATATGTGTGTGTGTGTGCGCGCGTGTTTATTTTATTTTTTTGGAATAAGACCCAAAATTTAATTCAGCATAGGCCATAGGGTGTGTGTGTGTGAGAGAGAGAGAGAGGATTTTTAATTTATTTTTAATTTTATTTAACTGTTTGATTAAAATTGATAGAGTTTTTTTTTTTTTTTATAAAGAAAATTTATTGAGCTTGTGAACTACATAATAGGAAAGACTTTAGCGACACTTTTTAAATATAATATATTATTTTACATATAAATAATGAAACGATGCTTTAATTAACTCTTAAAATGAAATTAGTCATATTAGAATATATATATATATAGTTGCATAAGATGATTTACGTATGGCTAATTACAAAATAGATTTTTAAAAACTGACTATTAGATTACAAGAATTTTTTATGAATTTCATATTCGCTAAAAATCGCAGTCGTCTGATTGTTGGTTTTAAAATAAAATAAAATATTATTGTGAAAAAATTTGACTTTTTGTTATTCAAAATATCACTATTCTTTTCTAGTAAATTCTGGCAGAAACCGATCGTTAGATCACTGTGACTTTCGGTGAACATGAAATTCATAACAAGTTTATCTAATCAAACGATCTGTTTTTAAAAATCTATTCTACAATTGGCTCTACGCAGATAATCTTATACAACTTTGCATAAAGTGGACCTTATAATAAACTTTATATATATATATATGTGTGTGTGTGTGTGTGTATGTTTTTTTTACAAAAATCTATAATACAAAACTTTACATATTTGTACTTACTTTATTTGAATGAATATGTATTTAAATAAAATAAAGTGAAATGATCAGGTAAGAGATACCTTACTTTATTAAATTTAGCTAATGTCCTATGACCATATGATCTCGGTCATGGGATGAGATCTAACGGTCATAAAATATTAGCTGATTTTAATAAAGTAAAGTATCCTTTACTTGATCATTACTCATTATATATATATATATATATATATATATATATAGAGAGAGAGAGAGAGAGAGAGAGAGAGAGAGAGATGATCCATTGCGGTCCGGACCGCAATGGACTACACGGCCATTTGGGAGTGCTCCGGTGGTCGGTTCCAAATTCCGACCATTGGATATGATGCTCACCCCCTGCATGCCACGTCTGCAAAAAATCATGTTGATCCGACGATTGACATTTTGTAAAACCAACCTTAAGCACAAATGAAATTGTATTTAAATAATGTTTTTATTAGAATTAAAAAATAATAATTAATTAAAAAAAAAAAAAGCAAAATGGTCTCATCATAACTTAGGGCCTGTTTGGATAGGCTTCTACTTCCCATTTTTTTTTACTTTTAAACGTAAAAAGATGAAAGTTTTGAGTGCAAAAAATTTGGTAGTTCTTTAAAAAGTTGATGTCTCAACTTTTAAAAATAACTATCAAAATTTTGCACGACAGAAAATATAAAAACTTTTATTTTTTTTACTTTTAAAAGTAGAAAAACAGGAAGTAGAAGCTTATCCAAACTCATTGCATCACTTTAGTTAAGTGAGATAAAGGGTCAATGTATTTTTTTTTTAAATAATATATCATTCATAATATTTGAATGTATGGAAAATGCGAAACTCTCCCAAAATCTTATCCCAGGAGTGTATTCTAAATAATGTAGCGAATGATGCAGCCTTTCTTCTTTTTAGTATTCTCTGCCTTTCTTCTTTTTAGCATTCTTTCTCCTTGATAATAAATGGAGGGCTTGGATTTTTTGGAACACTTTTTAGGGGGGGCAAAAAAAAAATTTGGGATGCACTTCATCATTACATGTATGATAAAATGGTGTTAATTTGGGTGATCATGTTCTTAAAATTTAGAATACCCCTTCACCCAATCAAATCAAGCACCCTGCAATATAGTGCACTATAGTGGTGTTTCCATTTTGAAAGCCTTGACTAAGAATGCCCTTTTCCTCCAAACATGACCTTTAAAAAAAAATAATTAATCAAATTAAATCAATTAGTTTTTCTTAATTCTTCCCCCCCCCCCCCTTTTTTTTTTTTTTTTTTGTTATATATATCTTGCTCCAACAATTTTTAGGGTGCGTTTGGATAAAATACAACTTCCTGTATTTTATTTTTAAAAGTAAAAGAGTGAAAGTTTTTTGTAATAGTTTTTTACTTGATTTTTTGGCACAAAATTCTAATAGTTATTTATTTATTTATTTAAAAAAATGGTAAATAATCTAAACGGCCTTTAATTTTTAATTTTTAAGTTATGTTTTTGATTTCATCAACAATGCCGTGGCTTGCTTCTCATCTCATTACATAATGTTAAAACATGATTTTACTACTTATTTATTTTAATTAGACCTAAATTATTAAACTTATACGATTGCATAGACTCTGCTGCTTAGTTCTGATTTCAAAGTCAGGTCTTCAACTGCACAACTTGACTGACTTTATAAAAATAAAAATAAAAAATAAAAACCTAGCTTGACTGACTTATGAGTTTTTTTTTTTATGACGAGGGTGTTCGAGCCGGCTTCCACACACCTCGACTAATCTTATGAGTTATCACTGCAGAGTCTGCAGTGACACATAAAACAACCACCTTATAAACTTTAAAATCAAAATATACAAAAATAAAAATAAAAATAAAAATATTGCATATGACTTATGCATGCATGAATCTTTTTTTTTTTTTTCCCAATTATGAGGGTCGATTCCATAAATTATTTTTCATAATTTAGCTATATTAATTAAGGATTATATCTTCCATAATTCCATTAAGTCCCTCACAGTATATCCTTGCTCACTTCTAATTATATTGTTTTGGACATTTCCTTGTTTCTTTAGGACTTCCAATTTGAATCAAGTCATCCTCTTATACATGGTGTAAATTAATAATTCACCTTTTACCTAAGTTTTCCCCTTCTTTGTTCCGCTTGTTGAAAGCAATGTGTTATTATTCTCACCATCACTTGTAGATCGTAATAATTCACGGTGGCTGAGACAACAATACCACATTAGTACACAACTAACATGACCGCTAGTGTGTCGTTGTCGTATAAACTGCCACATTAAGTGAAAAAAAAAAATTATAAAAGTGATAATAAGACTCTTAACATTTTCCTCCTACTAAGCAAGCTAGAATTAGCTACAGATATGGGGGGATATACCCAAGTAGATGTAGGATATTCTGAGCATCAATTATGTATTTCTTTTTAGAATGGCAAGTGGGCAGCTGTAGTAGTCAAGTGATCTGCAGTCAGTCATCAGTGTCTGTCTCACGTCTTTTTGCTTGGCAACTGTGTCATTTCAATCTAATTTAAGCTTGTTCACACAGATCTCGAGCTATGGTCACCGTAAGAAAGGTGGCTTTCGCTATGCTAGATCATCCTACAACACACTGTCCCACTGCAACTTGATAACAATAAGCCAAAGCAGAGAGCTTAGGGAAGAAAATGACTTGGGGGTGTTGGGAGAATCTTTACATGATTGGTCCATGTATTGATTTGGGGAACATCACCATCAAAATTTAAAATTATCAACAAAAAACTGTATGAGTGTAACATCTTTAAAAGTATCAAAATTGATAATTTAAATGTAAAATAGCTGCACATAAACAACGACTTAAATACAGAAACTAATACAAAACTTCATGAGGCTACAAACATGAGCAAAAACATCAGCAGCTATAGTAAATGCATGCGATCCACATAAGATTGGAGCAACCATCTACTAAGAGGCTCTCCACACCCAACAAAACATCCCGAATTACCATTTTCCGTGAAAAATGGAAAGCTAAAAATATGCAGCAGTTCCTGCACAGCTTGCCTCACTAAAGAAGATCCTGTCACCCTGCTCCGCCGGCCCCATCCAGTCACGATATCAATACGACTGGGGCCAACTCCTGACATAAGCATCTGCCGGCGAAACCAGGCAAGTGTTCTAGACAGTGCTGTTACAGCAGTTCCATCTGACATGACATGCAGGTTAATGAGCCAATAACATGAACTTTTCTCTTTAACGGCATCTGGATACACATTCTTCTGGGCAGCCACCTCCCAAACTGATCCAGCCTCTTCCTTGAGACCTGACTTGTGAAGAAAATCCACCACTGCATCCACAAGTCCCCTCTTGCTCTCTCTATCCTCACTGTGCATCAGATCCAAGAACTTGCTCATATGATCCCGCACATTCTGACCATCAGGTCCAGCTGCTGGCATGGACATAAGGAATGTGTGTGCTGGGTGGCCTGTCACTGCCATGAGCTCACAACAAAACCCCATGTCAAACGATGACCTTGCTTCCGTACAACAACTGAGGAGCAAGGTATAAGTTTGCAAAGAAGGGTTTAGACCCAATGCCAGTATGCTCTGCAGCAACTCATAAGCATCTGACAGCCGGTGCACCCTGAGGAAAGCACTAAGCAGGGAATTGCAGGTGGGAACATTAGGGCGTAAACCTGCATTGAGCATGGATTGATACCAGTCCCATGCCTTTTCAACATTCCCAGCCTTCCCCCATAAGTCTACTAAAAGACCGTAAACAGGCTCATCAGGCACCCAGTTCTTCCATTTCATCTCAGTAAAAACTGCTTCTGCTTCCTCAAGATACCCACAATGACCAAGCACCTCCATTACTATGCTGTAAGTCACTTTGTCAGGTTCAAATCCTGCACTCTGCATGTCACGATAAAGCTTCAATGCAATTTGATAGTTCCTTGCCTTGGCTTGCAAAGCAATCATGATATTGTAAGTGACTAAATTGGGAACACAACCCTGATCAACCATCTCACAAAATAGCTTGTGCGCAGCATTTAAATGGCCAGCTTTTCCAAGGCAGTTGATTATAACACTGTAAGTGAATGTGTCAGGAGAAAGACCAGCCTCTTGCATTCTTTGATACATGTACATGGCAACATCAAGAAACCCAGCTTTTGCATGGATGTCAATAAGTGTGCAATAGGTGACACGGTCAGGTTCACATCCTGCTTCCCGCATCTGGTTAAAAACCCTAACTGCCTCGTTCAAGTAGTTAGCACGGCCATAACTATGTATCAGACGATTATATGTCACTACATTAGGCTGGCATCCATCCCTGACCATTTGATCGAGCAATTTGTTTATTGCACCAAACTGTTTAGCACGACCAAGGATGCCAACCATGGTGGTGTAAGTATGCCCATCATGCTTGAACCCTGCTTGCCGTTTCAACCAATAAAAAAAGCCAATAGCAACTGAATGATCCTGGAGCTGCTTTAGAATTTGGTTTGCTTGATATGCATCCATCGAATAGTTGAGATTTCCAAGAGCCTCTTCTGCTGAAGGGCCCCACTTCAGTTGTCGCAATATATGAGAAACATGTTCCACAACATGCCCAGTGCCCACAAACTGCCTAGCCATTGGAGCAGTTCCTGCCAACATTTTTTTATCTCTTAGGGGTTTGTTGAAACCTTCTGTAATGCTCCCCACAAACTTTGCTTCTGAGATCTTGACATTGTAATTCAAATTTGAAGTGAAGCGATTTGAATAAGCTTTTGATCTCTGTGGTATAGATTTCCCCTTATCGCGAGTATCTGAAGATACACTGTGAGTTTCTGAATTTCCTGTCGTATTTGGAACATGGTTAAAACCTTTAACCAAACCAGACTTATCTCCTTTTCCTTTTGTAGTATGATACTTACTTGTGAGGTTTGACCCTGCAGCCCCCTCAGCAGACGGTGTTGGATACACTTTGGAATAGCTGTCTCTTTTAATGGGTTTCACATTTGATGATTTGATTTTGGAGAGAGGCCTGGTAGGATCGACCATACATTTTTGGGGCAAGTTAAGTATTCCACTCCCATCTGAAATAGTGAGCTTATAATTTACTAAATCGGACAGAAAACTTACTGCAGCAATACCTGCCTTAACAAACTGATCAGCCATATGAGGTGATGGGTGCACCATATCCTTCTGAACAGCATCAATACCACTGACATAACTGACACAATCTGATCTACCCAAAGAACTGGGAGCAGATATAGCTTGCGGAAGAGAAGTTGTGTAATCAACAATCTCAGCTTTGTGAGAACCCACAACTTTTACTGCATCTCCTGAAATTGGGGTTCCTACTCTTGCTGAAGTTTTGGTAACTAAGGTGGACGGCTTTTGTGGAAGTAAAACTTCATTTTTTGTATGCTGTTTTCTTGAAACACAAGTATCATCTTCAGAGCAAGTGCATGAACTTCCATCTGCTGCATTACATCTTGACCCACTAAGGAAAAATGACCTAGCACAATTGGAAAGGGAACCGATCTGCTTTGTCCGTAACATAACTGCAAATGCACCATAAGAACATTCTGAATATTTAAATAAAAAAAATGTACTCTTTTATTTGATCATATGCTAATCTCATTAATACAAAGTCATTCTGCTTAAGCTATCCACAGGCCACATCACCATCATAGCCGCAAAAAGAGCTAAACAGGAGCCACTAGACATTCCAATATAACATAGCAACAGTTAAATGAAACATGCACATCCCAATACAACATAATGACAGTTAAATGAAAAATGCACTTCTGCTGGACAGTCCTATTTCTAGAAAAGGAAAATGATGGAAATTGTGGCAACAAAAGTGCTTAGAAATCAATCGAGGTGACACAGGTCAAGCCCGCCAATACAAGCACTCAAAAGACACATGTCCCCCAAAGCCAATAGAACATGTATTTGGAAAATAAGCTATGCTAAATTGGAAACTACATAAAATATATGAGATGCAAATGCATCCAAAAAAATAACAACATACGTAGAAGCTTATCACAATTGTCACAGGGCTGTTATAGTGTAGCTGTAAAATCAATAAACACTACAGTATATACAACTCCCTCCATCCCTCCATCCTTTTATAAGAAAAAGCTTATCACAATTGTCATAGGACTGTTTAGAGTAGCCATCGCAGATCAATGAACAGCAAGATACAAATAATCCACTCCCTCCCCACCCCACCCCCTCTCTTTCCCTCTAACTTAGCTAGGTGTTTTTTCGTACAAAAAGACCTAGAAGTTTTTAATCGGGTTTCTGTACATAGCTTTCTTCAATCTTTATAGTTGTAATAGGTGGATATTTTTCTGTTTTGGTTTGCATACCTCGCATGTACCGGGGTTTTTTTTAACCTTCTCTTTTTTTGAATATCTATATCACAAATTTTACTTGATTAAATAAATAAAGGGGAAATTATAGTTTGGCCCCCTGAACTATAGGCCATTTTTAAATGGCCCCCTGTGGTATCGATTGAAGCAATGTGCTGCCTGAACTATTGGCCGTTTTCAAATTACCCCATTCTCGCAGTTAGCCATTTGTGTTTTTGGATTGAAAAATGGCATTAGGCTTCTTATTTTTTTATGCAGTATTTTTCCTGGATTGCTAATGGGTTTACAAGCATATCGGTGAAGTTTCATGATTTTTCTCAATATATTCTATTTATTATGAATTTTATTTACTGTATAGAGAAAATAATTCATAAAATTAAAATATATTGAGAAAAATCATGAAAATTCTCTGATATGCTTATAGACACATTAGCAATTTAGGATAAATACTGCACAAAAAAATAACAAGTCTAACATCATTTTTAACAGACAGGAGGGGGCAATTTGTTAAATTAAGATAGTTCAAGGGGCACATTGCTTCAATCGATACCATAAGGGGACAATTTAAAAACGGCCTATAGTTCAGGGGTGGCAAACTATAATTTCCCCATATATAAATAAATAGAGGAAAAACCATCATAAGCTTGCCCATCACAATTGTCATGTGACTTTCATTATGTAGCTAGCACATCAGTAAACAGCAAGGCATAAGCAATAAAAAATAGAGTAAATCCTTTTTCTTTTCTTTTTCTCTTTCTTTTTTTTTTTTTTTCTTTCCCCCCTCGGGGGGGGGGGGTTGTTTAAGGAAATATTAGTGCACTACAAAATGGGGCAGCACAAACCCCAGCAAGTCAGCATATAAGGCTCTTATTGGGAGGTTCCTCTATATTGTTTTAAGGTTTGTCACTCTTGGTCCCCACTTTCAAAAGGAAATCTACACAACCATTACCCTCTGTGTAGAAATCAGAGTAATCCTAAATTAAAGCCCTTTTTTAGAAGAAGAAGGGGGGACACTCCTTGAGGAGATTGACAACCACCTCCGCATCCAACTCAAGAATTATATTGGAAAACCCCTTCTTCCAGGCTAACAAGAGGCCTTACCTAGCCCCAAAACGCTCAGCTGCAATGTCGATCAGGAGCCTGCCCATCAACCACATACCAGTATCATATTACAATTGTCTTGATAAAACAATAACAATAATGTAGCCATCGCATATCAGTATAACAGTAAGGAGATAATTTTCTCCCTCATTCTTGCTGTCCCAACCCTCCCCTCTCCTCCCTCCCCACTCCCCCCTCCCCCCTTCCTTTTCTTTCTGATATGGGATGACAGCCATGAAAGAATAAGCATCATAAGCAGAAGCTTATCCCACTATTGTTGAGCATGGTTGACATCCAGCTCATCATTCAACATGCCTGCATTTCAATTGAAGTTTTAAACGACGGTTTTACTTGCTTATATAGTCACACACTGGAAGTTTTGAAAAACTTATGTATACTAGGCATAATCTAAACACTGCAAAAGACAAAGATATCTTGGGCAATTTTTATTGTTTTTTACATCGTACATCTACCATGGGTAAAACCATAGAGCTTCTAAAATGTGGGAAACAACTCATATCTCCATGCACCTAGCCAAACAAAATATTTCTGTGAGGTCTGTCAGGCTGACAGCTGTCCCCAACGTAAAAACGCTAAGACATCAAGAATTACATTAAAAAATGCAATGTCAACAGAAAGGACAAATCAATTTTATTCTAGCATTATATAACATTTGCATTCTTGATCCCTTCTTGATAGAGCACCTTTCTCCTAATGTGTGTAATGTTGGTGCAAAATAATACTGCAACGCTCAGCAGAATAACCCTTTCTTGTGGGGTTTGTCAGCCATCACTAAGATGAAAACTAAAACAGGCTTAACTTCTCAACCCCACCCATGGAATACCAGATGCATGTCATCAGCCATGAGAACATAATAATAGTGGCCATCCGAACTTGACATGAGATTCTTTCTGACTTCTAAAGAAAGTGAAGAAATCACAGCAGAATCACTGATGGCTTGATAGGCTGCAAATCCGGAAACCATTAGCCAATGAGAGGCTCAAGCCCTTGTTCCTCGTGGTCAATGCTTTATGTTATAATTTTCTATTTTATATTTGCTAAGTGTTAATAATTATCTGTGAATGTTAATGTTATAGCATATAAATCAGTTTTTATTTGACCTCAACCAGTTATTCATGTTATGACTCAATTGTATTGTTATTTGCTATCTAAATCATATCTTTTTTTTAAAAGGGTTGAAACCCAGTACACATGAGATATACAAAAGGGGAATAGATATACCAACGTAAAGAGCTACAATCTAAAAAATCCAAAAAAGATAGGCTCCCTCCTTTAAAAAAAGGGAGAGCACCAAAAAAGCTAGTTTTGAAGAAAAAAAAAATCTTTTAGCTTCAACAAATCTTCTCCTCATTCTCAAAATCTTCTACTCGTCTCCTTCAAGATACACTAAAGGACGTAAAGTGGAGCCACCTTCCAAATTAAATTGGCATTCTAGTTTCCGACCCAAAGCTCGCATGTGTAAGACAGGTTCTTCATGTTCTTTGGAATGACCCACAAAATACCTAGCAAAGCAAAAAGGGCATCCCATAACTCGCACTGAGCAACGAAGAAATAAATGGTCCATCGTTTCCTCACTTCTTTTATAAATCTAAATAATATGTTAATATTAAATAAGATATGTCAGTCATAGATTTGGTTCTACTAATTTCTTTGTTGTATCATTGATTTTTTTTTTCCTTTTTTTATGAAAAGTAAAGTAAATATATTATCAGGGGGGGAAAAAGACTGTTATACAGGCAATATACACAGAAAATCTCTACACAGCACAAGAATCTGACAAATCTAGAAAGGTAGGAATTCCTCCCACCCAAGAAGGAGAAACTCAAACAAAGAGCATATAAAAGAACCCTTCCTTGCAATCAGAATTCCATTTATAGTTCTGGGTTCTTTTTCAAAGCTCTTTGTTAACTCTTTACATGTTAATTATTAATGAAAGTGGGCATCTTAAACTTAAATAAGCATGGATGTGTCATTGTGACGAAACTAAATAAGACATCCCATCTATTCTAAAGAAGTGCATATAACTTATCACAATATCAAGTATCTTGATGAGTAGAAGAACTATAACCCATTCTCTTCCCTCTGTACAACATGTAAATTCTACTACTTAATAAGGCACCATCTAAACATACTTTTTGTATTACTTCTAAAAGCAAGAAGCATTTTATTCAGTCGACTCTTGTCTGCATAGCATGAACAAAAACCCTGATTAGTAAATTATCCTGCAAAGGCAATATTTCTACCACCAAACAAGAAAGCAACTGTAGAGATGGTATTTGCAGTGGCAAACAAAATAGCTGTGGAAGTAAAGTTTGAAGGTGTGCATGGCAGAAGAGGTGATGGTATAGGAGTGACAGCAACGGAGGACGTGGTGGTGACAACAGTTTAAATCGGTGCTGGTAATGAAGGTAGCAATGGAAAATATGGTATTTACAGACATGTTTTGACATACAAAGAGGTGGCATGGCAATGAAAGTGGAGGTGTGCAAGTGATGGTGGCTGTTGCGATTGTATTGGCGATGGTGACAAAACTGGCACGAAAAAAAAAAAAAAAAAAAACTTCAAAATCAATAATTTATCAATTTCACTAAAAAGCATATTTTTTTACTTCAATAAACTTCGAGGAAAAAAAATAAAAAATTCAAGGTGCACTGCCAAAAATGATACTAATTTGTGTTCTTACTTATTCAAGACGCTACCCCAAACAGTACCCCAAGTGTTTTCGTAGTTTTCTTTCTTTCTTTCTTTTCAGTCAGTGTTTTGTAGTTCAATGAACATAGATTTGCTATTATTTTCAAACCATAAATCTATGTTTTTCATTACCTTCTAGCATCACAATTTGTTCAAATCTACTCAGAATTTAAAATAAAAAATAAAAATCCCCTAGAACATACAAAACTTGGCAATTTTAAAGTACTTTTCTTGCTTCTGAGAGCAAAAAACAAAGCTTTTTTTTTTACTTTCAACAAGACATTTGCCAAAGAAAAAAAAAGAGGGTCCTAAGAAAACCATACGAATAAATAACAAATTCATAACATCTTGAATCGTTCGTACCCCTTTCAATCTATCAACAAAAGGACACAAAAAGCATCAACATTTACCACATCTAGGAAAAATCCAACGAACCCATGTTCTCAATAAACAAACGAAATAGCAAAAACCCACTCACTGATCACCAGACAAACAAACGGCACTCAAAAACAAAAGAAAAAGGCAGCTCAACCCAGCAAACAATGAGATAAACATATAAAGATATATATATATATATATATATATATATATATATATATATATAAAGAAAGAGAGAGAGAGAGATACCTGGAATGTTATGTGTGTTTCTGAAACAGTAGAGAGAGAAAGTTTCAGTTTCAGAGAGAAAAGAAAGAGGTAGAGGCAAAGGGGGGCAGCTCCTCTCCTCTCAGCCGTCAACTCGTGAGTTTCCAAGCAAGTTGGGAAAGGCTATGAAAGCCTTGGTACCAAAGTTTTTTCATTTTTTACCCTACCTTTTTTTTGTTTTTGTTTTTGTTTTTTCCCCCACTTTATTGAACATTTTTTTATGACACGTATCGCTGCCTCCACAGTTTACAAGTGACCATCAGAGAAGGTTCTATTGGCAGCTATTTTTTGTTATTTTTTCCTCATTTAATTTACAAAAATGCTATGTAACCATAAATTTTAACCCGAAATTAAAAACCACCATAATATGTCATGTTTTAAGTAGTGTGTGATAAAGATAGAATTTATTTGAAAGAAATACTAAACCACTCAAAGCATGACATATCATGGTGATTTTTAATTTTGGGTTAAAGTTTCTGGTTGTATAGCAGTTTTCTTTAACATATTTTGATATTTTGGGTCTCATTCAGTGAGTCTTATCCCCACTGAGCACCTGATGTGAACGGTATTTGGCCAGACATGTACTCGGGTCGGATTAGTCCCAAGTTTAACATGCATTCAGGTCTAAAATCCCCTCTTGACCTAAGTAATTTAAAGGATTGTACGCCCATATGAGACCTAGATATAAACATTTATATAATTAGATCTAAGTGTCTTTTTAATTTCATAATAAATAGATAAAATAATTTAGAAATAGGATTTCATGGTATAAAATTTGATCTCATTATATAAAACTTAAACTCAAAACTTTTAAATAATTTTTCGTGATTTAAATAGGTCCAATCCCAACTTAAAGCCTCAAGTTATTTTTATTTTTATTTTAGAAAAAATACACTTTGCCCTTACGAACTATTGGTCGTTTCACATTGGCTTCCTGTGGTTTCGATTGCAACAATGTGCCCCCTACCCCTGAACTAATAAATTGTATCAAATTACTTCATTCTGTCAGTTAGCCATAAGTTTCTTTCATTGAAAAATGATGTTAGACTTATTATTCTTTTATACAGTATTTATCATAAATTTTTAATATGTCTAAAAACCTATCGGTGAAATTTCATGATTTTTATCGATGTATTTTATTTATTATGAATTTTATTTACTGTATGAAGAAAATAATTCGTAAAAATTAAAATATATTGAAAAAAATTATAAAACTTCACGATATGATGATCAATACATTAGCCGTTTATAACGAATACTATATAAAAAATAATGAGTCTGACACCATTTGTCTCCCAGATTAACTAATAGAATAGAGTAATTTAATATAGTCTAATAATTTAGGGGCCACATTATTGCAATTGAAACCACATGGCAATGTAAAAAGGGGCAATAGTTCGGGGGGGGTCATAGTATAATTTTTCCTTTATTTTTTTATGAACAAGCCTCAAGTTAATTGAATTAGATGGGAAGTGACAAATTGATGGCTAAAATCCAAAAAATGCGATCATATCCCTTTGATACATACCATTAAAAGAATATCGACTACATTCTCAAAAGGGGAATTTGGCTAAAAGTCTTAATTTAGAAGATTTTCATGCCAAAAATCCTCTCAAAAGAGTTTTATTTTCAAAAGTCCTTTTTGTATGAATTGGACAAAAATACCCCTCCTTCCTAATAACCTTCAATGCCACCTACATTCTCAAATCCCGATTCACTACGTCACACCCCGTAGTGACCTGCGTTAGTCCCTACGCCGAAAACGCAGGTCCCTACGCCGAAAACGCAGGTCACTACGCCGGAAAATGCAGGTCAATACCTACATTTTCCAATCAACCAAACAAAAAGTTAATAATCTTTTAAGACATAATTACCCTTCCCCATCAAGACCACCCTTGTTATTCTTCTTCAGTCTCTATTCTCTTGCCCTTCCACCTCAAGATCGAAAGTTGAGGGAAACACGATGCAACACTTAGAAGAAACCGAATCGGGATGCCATTTGTTGATTTATTTTACTTTTCTTTAATTACAATACAAATGCAAATGCAACATGATACTTTAATTACAATACATTAAATGCTCACTTGTAATTCATTGAGATCCGCAACAAGAGACTCTAGTACATAAACCAAAATGGATGGAATACAAGTGCAATACATTAAAGCATTGGTATATAGATGGAGATGGCTAACTTGAAGCAAGAGAATAGAGGATGAGAAAATTTCTCTCGAAGCGCAGAAACGAAGCGGGTCTGCATCCTTTGCATCCCTTCCAATCTACGGTGGAAGAGAAAGAGGGAAAAACACATAGAGAGGAGAGAGAAACAAAAAGGAAGAGAGAGAGAGAGGTGGGAGAGGAAGAATATGCATGAGAGAGAAAAAAACCGACATCTCTGGCATCTTGTTCATCTCCTATCATCTTCTTTATCTCCGATCATCTACTTAACCTTCAATCATCTTCATCTTCAATTACAGATCAACTTCAATAATCTTTGTCGTAGCTGCTGCACATCACCATCGATGCCGTGACAGTGCTCTCCATGATTGCACCGAAGAAAAAGGGGAAAGAAGAGAGGTGAAAGTTGGTCGACGGCAATGGACCTACTCACTGTCAATCCGCCATGGCCGGTGAGAAGAAGGGGAGAAAGAAGAGAGGTGAAAGTTGGTCGATGGCAATGGACCTACTCGCCGTCAATCTACCATGGTCCAAGGGCATTTTAGTCCGTAAAATAAATAATTTTTTTAAAAAAGGACCTTAGGCAGTAAAACATTTCAAATTAGGACTTTTCAAAATAAAAAAAGTATGAGAGGACTTTATCAAATAAGAAAGTATAAAATAGGACTTTACACCAATTATCTGTTCTCAAAATGACAAATACAAATGTTTTTCAAATCTTAAAAGGATCGCTGGCTTTATGTATAGAATGAAACTACAAATATTTCATTTTTATTCTATTAAATAGGATTTAAATTCACGTCATTCTATTTATATTGATCACAAATTTTAACTGAATAAGACACCAAAAAAAAATAAAAAATACTCACTAAAAATTGCCTAAATTTATATCTGTTTGCATTAGTTTTTTCTAAAATCATTTTTAGATAACTATTTATTTACACATCTCTTTAAAATTATGTTCGAACCATATGTTATGTATTCACCTATCAAAATTTTCATATTAAAAATGATTGTTACAAAAGTTGAAGCCCTTAATTTTGCCACAATTACTTATAGGATAGAATTTTTGTCATTCATTCTATCATCTCTCAAGTTGTCCAAAAGTGATTATCATTCAATTTATTAAAAATCCATTTACATTAAATTTTCCTAAAATTATTTTTGGATCTCAAAATTAAATTTGATTTAATTGTTTAAATGATAATAACTAATAGATAACTTGAGGGATTGTTTAATGGGTGGCAAAGTTTTCCTACTTGAAGAGAATGTAGTAAAAGTTAGGGAACTCTAACTTTGTAGCATGAAAATTTTGATATGCGAAGACATATTTTGAGTATAACTCTAAAATGATACGTGAAGAAATATCCAAAAATAATTTTAGAGAAAACTAATACAAACAAACCCTTAATCAAATATAAGTATAAACTCCAAAAATAAATTAAAAAAATATATATATATAAATGGTGTTAAACTATGTGTATAATTGTTACACCTATGGTTCTTTTTAAAGGCAATATTCTAGTCCAAGTCATTCTCATTATAGGTCATCTATAGAATGCTATTGGACAGCTGCTGCTGCGTGCCATATGGACAATTATATATTTTTCCATTGCGTGCTCAGGCTGTGATTCATTGAATCATTGTTTAGACCAAGTCCCCACCACTATCATATATATTTTTTTATAGTTAAAAGTAAAATGTAATAAATTTTTTTAAAAGGAGTATTTAATTATTTATACAAATAAAAGTACTAGTTTACCCAAACAAACCCAGAATTACCAAATTCCGCTTAATAATTTCTCCACATATCCAAACCTGTCGGATTACACGTGGGACTTGTCGACGTGGACCGAGGAACACCTCCCATACGACATTTGACTGTGAGATTTTCCTTGTGCTTCAAGAAAGATCTAGACAGAGATCTCTCTCTCTTTCTCTCTCTCTCTCCAAGTGTTTGGTCAATCCCGGACAAATTATAATCCCGTAACTATCGGAGCCTGTTATGCGAATCTACTGTTGATAAACACCATACTCGCTTTGTCTTGTAGACACCTGTCTAAGTGAAATTTCACACAGACTGTAAAAAGGCTCTAGCCCACTGGGCTTGAAGACATGGGTTCTAGTTCAACAACCAGGCCTAGTCTCAGAGGGTATGCTGGAGGCTTGGAGCTCGAACCAGACCTGTATGGACTATGGAGAGTATATAGTTGATTCGGATATCTTAAAATAAGCTGCACTAGACACAGTCGGTATAATTTCTAGCTATAAGGCCAATTCTATAATAAATTTTAAAAAAATTGACAGTTTGGATTAGATATCATTCTCATGTATGCCATGCATATAAAAAAATCACAGTGATTCAACAGTGAGTTTTTGAAAAAATTAACTGTGAAAAAATGGTGACATTTGGAAGAAAGTCACAGTTTTTTCACAGTAACATATTTCAAAAACCGATAGTTGGATCAATGTGATTTTT
The DNA here is from genome assembly GCA_017140935.1 of Hamamelis virginiana. Taxonomy (NCBI): domain Eukaryota; kingdom Viridiplantae; phylum Streptophyta; class Magnoliopsida; order Saxifragales; family Hamamelidaceae; genus Hamamelis; species Hamamelis virginiana. Next base: position 1,132,611 of record JAESVK010000879.1, on the reverse strand, counting down.
GGCAAGCTTAATATAAGAGGAATATCTAATCCAACGGTTAGTTTTTCAAAATTTGTTATGCAACTAGCTTTATAGTGGTCACTTGATGCTTTCCTATATTAGTGTCTCTGATAGTTGATTATATTAATAATAATTGTAATTAAGCAAATTAATATTTTAATATGAAAAATACTTGCTTATTGATTGACCAAGAAACGAAAGTTAAGGATCATACCTCATAAAACGGAGGTTTTGGAATCGAACTTTAGCATCCTAACTATGGAATTTGTGGGGTCCATCTTAGGGACTAGTCTGGACCCAAACCTCAGTGAGACTATGTCAATATGCCTAGAATACCTTGTGTTATATATGTGTGCGAGTATGCCTAGAATCCCCTATGTTATGTGTGTGTGGAAGTTAAGGATCATGCCTCGTAAAATGGAGGTTTTGACATCGAACTTTAGCATCGTAACTTTGGAATTGTAGGGTCCAAGGAATATTAGTCTATACCCAAACCTTAGTGAGACCATGCGAGTATGCCTAGAATCCCCTATTATGTGAAACCTTAGTGAGTTAATACAAGTATGCCTAGAATCCTCTATGTTATATATGTGTGCGAGTATATCTAGAATCCCCTATGTTGTGTGAAACCTTAGTGAGACTATACGAGTATGCCTAGAATCCTCCATGTTATATATGTGTGCGAGTATACCTAGAATCATCCCCTTTGTGTAGACGAAGATGCTAGTATAAGGTGCCACACACCTAACGTAAAGTTGCATCAGGTAACTTTCGTATGACCAGTTAGTTGTAAAATAAATTTGGGAAAACTGATCGTTGGATTAAATACTTTTCCTATGTATATTATGCCTGCTAAAAATCACAATAATCCAGTAATCGGTTTTTGAAAAATATTGTGAAAAATTGTAACTTTTTTTTTCTTCAAAATGTCACAATTCTTTATAGTCGGTTTTTTTAGAAAGCGACTTAGATCGTTGCAGTTTTTTACAAGCATGACAAACACAAGAGGGATAACTAATCAAATAGTCGATTTTTCAAAATCTATTTTGCAATTGATCCTATGAAAATCACCTGACATTACTTTGTGTTAGGTGCACCTTACAGTAACATCTCCATATAAATGGATCAGATAATTCTTCCCACCTCTACTCACCCTCTGTTGCATGTCTAAGTTGACTAATAATAAAAAAAAATGAAAACAAAGACTCGTACATGTAAATACAGGTTCATATGTCGTGTGGATATTATTTCTTATTTAGCAAAATTGATTTACTTTGAGGCACAATAGAAAGTGAGTCGAGGTCAAGATGCAGCTCTTCCTGATTGATGAATAGAAAAGCATTGCTCCTTTTAATTATTTTATGAGCAAACTTTAATAAGTTTTTTTATTAAGTTGAAACAAGTATGAGTAATTTGACTTTTCTTACAAACCTAACCTGTGTTAAGAGGAGTCCGGATTTGCTGGTGAGCAGCAAATTGCTCACCAGGTGGTGAGCAGCCGCTCGGATGGTGACACCTCAACAATTTCAGCAATCTAAGGGACCAAGAGTAAAACGCTGAACATGGAGGTCGTTTTGAGCCAAACGGAAGTCCCTTTAACACACTTAACCCAGTTAACATGACCGAACAACTAAAATTTTTTGTGAAAATTTGCTTCCCTCCAACTTCTCTCTCCTCCCTCCTAAAAAATCTGACTTACCCTCTCTCTCATCTTGACCCAAATTTATTCTTTCTCTCTCTCTTCACGAACCAAATTTCTTCTCTCTCTCCTCACCGATCAAAATTTCTTCTCTTTCTCTCATCAAATCATTTCTTGCTGTGCTTTGATGGAGAACTATGGCTCTTCACTTTTCCCTTGTTTCTTGAAGACATTATACCCAAAATTTTAGGGTTTGAACAGTTCAAAGCAGTGGGTAAGCCAAAAAAATGGAATGTGAGGTATAGAGAGGAGTGGGTTAGGGGTATTTTGGATGGGGAAGATGAAAAATATAGAGAAAGAGTCACCTTGCGCGAGGCTATGGGAGACAATATGTGAGAAATGGGAACAGTGGATTTGAAAATGCGTGATTTGAGTAAATGGGTTATATATAAAATCCCGCCAATAGTCAACTATCATTTATCTATAGTTGACTATATTGGGCGGGAAAATTTTTCACTCTGCCAATAGTCAACTATCATTTATCTATAGTCGACTATGGTATTGCTGCCTCTTCATTTTGTATTTCCCGCGGCACCTTACTTGCATACAATTTGGTTGCGACATTTTAACAAACATTTAGTACTCATCTTCAATCATAATCCAACATATATCTACCCCAACTAATTTCACTTCAATTCAGTTCAGTTTCACTTCATTTTGATCACACCAAGATGTAGCAACAGTCACATGCATATTTTTAAGAGAAAGAGAGAGATGGAGCAAGAAAAAGAACTTGACATGAATGAGAGATGGACCCAGAAATTTAGAGATGAAGGAGAGAAAGAGAGAGATGGAGCAAGAAATAGAGATGGAGGAGAGAGAGAGAGAGAAGAAATTTGAGTAAGGATAGAGATGGATTTATGAGTGATTGAGTACGATTTGAAAAATATTTTGAATCTCAAAATTTTCAAAAAAATTTAGATGCTCAGTCATGTTAACGGGGTTAAATGGGTTGGGTGGACTTCCGTTTGGCTCAAAACGACAGCTCTTCATAGTGTTTTGCTCAAGGTCCATTGGATTGCTGAAATCGCTGAGGTGTAGCCATCCGAGCGGCTGCTCACTACCTGGTGAGTAATTTGCTGCTCACCAGCAAATCCGAACTCGTGTTAAGAGCTGCCATCCCTCTATAAAAAAAGATTCCTCTTGTAAAACAATTTACATTATCGCCATTAGTACAATTTTTTTATTTTTTATTTTTTTACAATACAGAACATTCTCTTATTTATTGTTTTTTGCCAATCGATTTACGTACATCAGTAGGATTGCTGGTTAGTTACTAATAGAAAGGGGAACACTAAATGAGCCAATTCTCATCCGTGAGGAATATAACTTAAAATCTCATGAGATTTAAACTATTGAGCCAAAATTCATATATATTTACGACATTTAAAATTAACTCCGACTAAAATTGTCTTTGCATTGCCATCGTGAGAGTTTCCAGCTAGCTAGTAATTTATTGGGGTGTTTATCCATAGGTCCTGTTTATAAGTTTTGTTTACTCAAAAATCCCGCCATCTTTTCTCTTTACCGAAAAATTCTCTTTAATAAGAAACACATCAGTTTGTTATTCGATTTTATAGAAATTGATTATTTCGTAGAAAACTATTGAATAGATCAATTTTTTGGAAATGCTTAGTAAACTAATGGTTTTTTTATATTTTTGGATAAAATAAAATTAAAATTTGGACTTTTGAATAAAGTAAAAAAGTGTTAGTACTTTTAAAATGAGACTTTTGGTCAATTTTTCCAAATTTCTTCCTCCCCTGCAACGTAAACGTGATTAAAGATTATTGTAGATTTTCAAGAAAGTCATCTTTATTTTTGGGCAAGCCTAAAAAGTCAACTTTAGACAGCTTAACATGTGGTGGGGAACTTAGTTAGAAGTTAGAATTCTAGGCTAGGGTTTGTAGAATTCGGGCCATCTTTAATTTCCTCTGTCGGTTAAATTCTTTACAACGTCAAGGAACGGCCGTGACTCGTGAGTCTACAAAGCCTGCTGACATTCCGGGCCGCCGGCCCTTCTTCGTACACATTGGTCTAACTTTGAACCCGCGGTTGGTGGGGACCATATTAAGTGCCTGTTTGGATGGACAAACAAAAGCTCAAAAAGCTGCTTTTGAGACAAAGAAGTTGTTTGTTCACCGTTTGGCAAAAAAAAAAAAAAAACTGTTTCAAAAATCACCAAAAGCCACAAAAGCTGATTTTGGGAGAATCAGCTGTTGGGCTGATTCTGATTTTGTGATTCTGCTCTTGATATAAAAAAATTATCTAATACCAAAATTATCCTTACAAAAATAACTAGAACAACTTTCTTTCCCTGCATATGCCCCACATAATAACCTAAAACATCCGTTAGTTTTCTCATAAAGCAACCGTTGGATCACTGTGATTTTTTGCAGGCATGACAAACATAATACGAGCATCAAATCCAACGGTCGATTTTTCAAAATACCTATCCCATCTACTCTATTGAGGAGTGGACCGCTAATTTGAACCCCAAATTATAATTATAAATAAGATTATTTAAATTATTTATTATTTATATCATTCATATTATTTATCCTTATAAATAAAATTATTTATAATTTTATTGTCAAGGGTAATTGTGTCAATTCATTATTAAAAGTAACTTCTTCATATGATATCCAAACAGACAGTAAAAACACTTATAGTGCCAAAAGCACTTTAAAATACAGTATCCAAAAGGAACTTACTTCTATTTCTGTTTCTGTTTCTCTAGATTCTGCTTCTCTTCTACTTCTGCTTCTGTTTCTCTTTCCAAATGGGCCCTAAGCCTATGGGCCGGGATTGTTCCACTGGGCCTGGAGACAAACATTATCAACCAGAGACTTTAATGGCTCGATGGTGGGATGCGATGTGAAATTAAAGGGTTACATATTGTACAAACACTATAAAGAGGTCAGCCTCCATATGCTCATTGTGACATTTTCCTTTATGTAGATGTTTGAACATTTAAAAATTGAGTTCCCAGTACTTTTACTTTTGGTTACATAGAAGTTAAGGAGTTAAATTTTTCAGTAATGTTATATATTCTAACTATTTTGTTATCCAACCATCCCAACTTACTCTCATGAGGTGAAAACCTAACCAAAATCTGTTTGAAAACTGGGTCTAGCCAATTCTGATCTCTTTATGCTATATGATTTTTATGTAAACCAGCTTCCAGCTGGTTTGAAAAAAATTGTGTTTATACTTTATTATCTGGACAGGATTGAACTGATTTGTAGAAAAAATACGCTTACCAAACAGTACTGAATAAAAACCAGACAAACATATCATCAGCTGGCCAGGTTTTTAAATTTGCCAAACAACCCATGAATATTACTTAGGTGTAACTTGTGAGTCTCACCTTATATGATTGAGTTGAGACTTTTTTTTTTTTCAATAAGGTCGACCAATTTCATTAGCGTGGGCGAAAATTATAGGTGTCATGTACAAGTAATATAATTGTGTAAATGTGTAAGGACATGACTAGAAAATGGATGCAAAATAAAAATAAAAGTGGGCAGCCTAGCTTGAAGAATATTTAACTATTATGATTATGATGATTTATCCATAATTTTTGGAACGTGGAATTCTTTCTAACAATAGTTCTTCCTTTGTTCCACTATTAACATTTTAGTCAAAAAATAGACGTGCAGATGTGATTGTCCTACTTTATTTACAAGCATCATGATTTCACCTCATTATTGCAATCAAGGGAGAGTGAACAAATTTGAAGATTAAAAAGCATCACTTTAGGCATTTAAAATTAAGATCGTATCAAACTCGAGTGAAAATCTTTTATCCCACTTTTTATGTACCACTTCTGTCCCCTCTCACAAAAGTTCACTTTGAAAATATAAATATAAATATTTATTAAAAAATAGAATTTTCAAGGTGGGATATTGTGAGAGGGGACATGATATAGTACATAAAAAATGGGACAGAAGATTTCTACTCATCAAACTCATCCCTCTAGATTTTGCAAAATCTGATTTTAATTTGCAGGACTAGCACTTGTAGTCATAATGACTTTTTATGACTTTACCTATTTACACAAGGGGAAAAAAAACCACAATTTTTATAGCCATGGTTTTATCATTTTTTAATGACCTTTTTATGCAAATAGATAGGATGGGATTCAAATTTTAACCTTTTAAAAAAAAAAAAAAAAAAGTAACAATTTGGAAGAATTTATCTCATGTATTAGAATGCAGGAATAATATCTAAAAATTAAATAATAATAATAATAATAATAAAAATTATAAAATTAATAGCTGCAAAAGTGTTTTGGTAGTGAAATAATGTTTAAAAATTAGGAACGTGCCTTGTCTAGTATAAAATTATAGCATCAAACAATTGACAATTCCCTCCTCCCGGCCATAATAAAAAAAGAAGCTTTTGGGTAAAGCTCTTTTTGAAAAAGATGACACTCCACATGAAACTATCATGTTTCACACATGCATGGAATTAAAGTTTACGAAACGACATTTACTTTGCATTTGTGGGGGCATCTTTCTGTTCATTATCTACTAATCCCATCAATTTGATTGTTAAATTCACGAAATCCCGCGTCTTAAAATATTATTATTATTATTATTATTATTATTATTTTTAATAAAAATTAAAAACCCTTAATTAATTGTATATCCAATGAACATGAACATGTCAAGGAAGATTAAGAGGGGAAATAATTCACATCTCTTGACTCTTGATGATGATCATGGGGGGGTTTGTTTTTTTTTTTTGCACTTTTTTTAGAAAGATTGAAAAAGGTTTATAATATATCTTGCTTTATGCAGTAGGCGTGAGGGGAGAGGAACACATGCTTTCTTGCAAACCCATCATCATAGTGTCACGTATATCACAACATTTGCTTCTCTTTTCACTTGGATTGCCCCTACTAAAGCCTTGCCAGGGTATAAAGTTGGCTACGTGAAGGTGGCCTTTCATCATTGCTTCCAGCCTTTCAGGTTTATTATATATATTTATATATATACATTATATATATATATAGATAATACAATTATGATAAGGTGACTACGTCCAAACCTATCTTAGGGTAATCCATTCTTTTTGGGAGTTTTGAGATAGGTATTTTAAAAAATTGACCGTTTAATTAGATAATCTTCTTATAAATATCATGTTTGCTAAAAATCACAGTGATTCGATAATCAAGTTTTAAAATATAATCCAAAACACTTTAACAGTATTTACTATTGGATGTTGTCATAGTTGTATAAATGTCCGTATTTTTAAAACCGACAGTTGGATCATTGTAATTTTTGGCACCCATGATATACAAAAAAAGATTATTTAGTCCAACAATGAATTTTTTAAAATATTTTTTCAAATAAAAGTGGAGAGACGATAAAAAATACAAGACATCCTTAGAATATATTTTATAGATATATCAACCCAATCACCCCTATTATTTCCTTCACTCAACTCTCATACCTCTCACATGCATGCATGAGATAGCTGTACTGTTTTTACCAAAAAAAAGAGAGATAGCTGTACTGTTTAATTTACTTTTTAGGCTTGTCTCCTATATACACCTCTACAACTTTTTTGCCCTTCTTTTTGGGGGTTAGGGGTGGGCGTTTATTACCAATCACAGCATGCCGTATCATACCATTGAGGGACATTATTGTCATTTTGAATGAAACCTGATCCAACCATGACACAAAATTTATATATTGTGAGTTAAATTTTTTATTCTTTAAAATTTTTAATTCTTTTGTCTCTCAAATGAGCAGTTGGACTACATGCACAACGATGAGGATTAGAGGATATATTAATATATGAACCAATATCTTATAGTATTTCCAGTCTGTGAAATGCTCATGAAGCTAGATTTTTGTTTTCTTTTTTAACTATTGCTAAGGAGGACAATTGGAGGCAATACGTACAATAAATATAGAAATATTTTGGGGTGTTTAGCCATAGGTCTTATTAATAAATTTTGTTTACCCAAAAATTTTACCATCTTTTTATTTTACCCAAAATTTTTTTAAATAAAAAACACATCAGTTTGTTAATTGATTTTGCATAAACTGATTATTTTGCAGAAAACTGATGTATAGATCAGTTTTTTGGAAGTGCTTAGAAAACTAATTCATAGATCAATTTTTTTCAAGTACTTGGACTTTTAGGTAAAAAAAAATTAAAAATTAAACTTTTGGATAAAATGAAAAGATGATGAAACTTTTGGGTTAAAAAGAACTCGAAATGGGACTTTTGCATGATTTTTCTTAATTATTATATTATAATTTTCTTTTATTTTATTTCTCAAATTCTAATACGTGAAAAAGCATCAATAATATATTCATCTATAAGTATTTGAAGGTTGAAGTAATAGTGTAATAGTATGTTTCTCTCGCCAAACAGCACCATAAAGGAAAAAAAGGCCTATATTTATTAGCAAAAATTACAGTTTGCATCCAAAAAAAACAATATAGAATATACTTTTAGGTGGAGGGCCGAGTATATGAATTAAGTTATATATATATAAGCAAACCTTTTATTTAGGTGACGTGAGATAAAATTGATTTTTTATTATTATTATAATTTTGCACTCCCCCTCATATGCAATCAATGTTCTAATACTATGTTAAGTTTACAATCTAAAAGCCTAAGCTGTTACATGAAAGGCCTAAACATGTATATGAAATTATAACAAATATTTTATTTTGATAATTTGGGATATAGTGAATTCTATTTTTCTATAACTACTTGCTTCACATAAATTCAAGATGAAGGATTAGGTACTACTAACTCAAAATTTTCACTAATGCTATATTTGGTTTTAAATGAATTGAAGGTTGGCAAAGCCCTGAACCACATCTATCCTAGTGATAATAATTTTTATTAATAATGAAAGTTATTTTATAGATTTTCAAATAAAAATGTCAATTTTTATGGGACAGCAGGCTTTATAATTTTGGTGGCATCTCTTATAAGAATGAGGTTGGGAGTTTAGAAACCACACATTTGAAAAGGTGGGCAACCTTTTCTAATAAAGATTGAAGAATTTAAAAAAATAAAATAAGAATAGTCAACAGTAGACATAGACCTGAGGGAAGAAAGAATAGAAGAAGTGTATTAGAGATGCTTTTAAGTAAAGATGTCTCATAATTTTTGTTGACTTTAATGTTGAATTTTAAATATATTATGTAGGTGGGGTAATGCCATTAAGATGATTGATAGCTAGTTGCTTTAGGACTTGCTTTTTCATCTTGACCACATCTCCACCTACTTCCAAATCCATGCCTAAATTGGGTGCCCCCTTTCAATTTTGGAAAACATCTCAAACTCCAAACTCCTATTTTTTATTTATTTTTTAATAATATTTAATCTATACCATAAAATTAACAAGAGCACAGCAATGCTATTATTAGTTAGGCATAGCCTTCTTCATGCATAACCCCAAATATTAAACATGAGTCACTCAAGAGGGTCCAAATTATTCTAAATAACCATTGAATCCCCTCAATAATGAGCAATTTTATTCCAAGGCTGCAAATGGAAGTTGTCCAAGTTTGGAACATGTCAAGTGTAGGTGAGATCAAAAATTGCCTCTTGAAACACTTAATTAATTATTGGGGTGGAAATTCAAAGAGCACTTGAATTTGTGCATCTGCCAAAATAAAGTCTTATGAGAGATTAATTGAATATGCTCTTAATCTTTGATATTGTAAGAAATGATTGTTCTCATTAATCACTTAAACGTGCACAATTTATTTAAAAATTTAATATATGTTTTTGAAAATAGTTAGCATTGTGAACTACTTGTATGTTTTTTTTTTTTTTTGAGAAGTTTGGAATGTTTTGGTAAGTCCTGAACCGATTAATTTTTAGTAAATTTGTTCAACTCTATATATAAATTATGACATAAGTAAAGATTTTATTTTTTCAAATCAATTATAAGTTGATTTATTTAAGAATCATATAATAAAAAAAAGCACTAGGGAAGGTGAGGGATAGTTGGACAATAGGGATAAAATTAGGCTAAATTACATATTTGATTCCGGTCTAAAGTAACAAATAAATAAATAAATAAATTGAACTTCGCCGGATCGAGTTGACAAAATTACCAAACAAGCAAAATTTTAGCAAGTCCTCCATCCAAAACATGTAGTTATGACAAATTGCAATTAATCACAATTATTTAAGCAATGCTAAATATTCCAATTTTCCTATTTTGTCCTTTCACAAGAAACTCCTTGTAAGAGAACAGGAAGAAAAATCCATATGAGAGGACAGAAAGGGACCACAGTGTACTAATAAACCTAACAGGAGTGCCCAAATCAAACTTCAACTTTGTTTTTAATAACCCTAATTCCAGTCAAATGTGGCCACTAGTATCTCTGGTATTGGTGAACAACTTCAACAACTAAGACCCGGAAAATCTCCACCCTTCATTAACCTCCCTAAAGTTCATTACATATATAAGATTAAGGGATGATAATGCATGGGGTTAAGGGGTAACATGGTCATTTGGCCTTATATATGAGTTCGTGGAGACTGGGGACCCATTAGGTTGAAGACGAATCATGTGAGAGTGGTTGGTACAAATCTTGAAGATAGACTTTTTTAACCAAATCCAAAGAAAAAAAAAAATTTTAAATTAAAATAATTATTCTTAATTTATTGCTTTGTGATGCGTTAAAGAAGAAAAAACTCATTAACTTGGAGTGATTACAAAAATTCAATTAGGCCTCGTTTGGACATTCTCTGAAAATTAAATGATTCCATTTATTTTTCATAGTTTTTTTTTTTTTTGTGTTTTGGATGAAGGCATGACATATGAACTTAAAAATATATATCATTTAAAATGTGAGAATTTTAAATAAATTAAAAATATTACTGCAGATAATGGTGTAGGTGCAATTTTGGTATTTATTGACATATCTATAGCTCAAACTTTTAAATTAATTGTCAGAAATTTACTAATAGGTAGTTTTGGTACATTTCCAAAACTACCTATTAGCAAATTTTTAAAACTATTCCCATTCTTCTTTGTAGTAATACTTGTAGCGATCATTATTATTCATTTTAAAATTGAAGATACCATCCTTCCTCTTCACAAGCTCTTTTAATTCTTTTATTTTTTACTTTTTATTTTTAAGTGAGGCTCGCTCTTAGGTTATTTAATAAAAAAAATCCTACATATTTCCTTTACTCCTTAATACATATATTTTTTAAAAAAAACAATAAATTCAATTTATTGAAAAACAAATAAAACATAAAGTTTGGAGTATTTATTTATTACTAGAATTTTAGTCTTCCCACAATAAAACTCATAAAATTCTTATGATTGGACGAAAATTCCGCCGCCACCACTTAACAATAATAATAAAAAATAATAATAAATCATAAGGTCCAATGATATTTTTGTTAACCCTTTTTTTATTTTTATTTTTTATGCTCTCTTCAACCTTCCAACATGTATGGAGCAACTCAATTGACTAAGGTACATGGGAATGATTCTTAAACCCAACATAATTTAAAAAAAAAAAAAAAAAAAAAAAAAAAAAAACCTTCTTGACTTAATTTATTAATAATAAGAATGTTTTTTTTTTAAAATATATATTAATACGCATGCACATTATATATTATGTCATATAAATATAGATATTTCAAAAAGCCCTTTTTTTCTTGACTCACCCCGCGTTTTCTCACACCTGCCGTGCCATGACCGTCACCAGCACCGGCGGCGCCACCATCTTCACATCGTCAACAACGACCACGAAAAACCCTCATCACAATTTCTAACAGAGATCTTCTTCTCCGAGCTCTAACACTATGGGAAACTGTAACGCATGTGTGAGAGCAGGCGACTCAGAAGACCAAAACAAGAACAAGAACAAGAACAAGCACAATCGCCACCGTAGAAAGGGGAAAGCCCGAGAACGAAGACCCAATCCTTACTCCGAAGAAGCTAGTCGTTCGCCGGCGCCGATTCGGGTCTTAAAAGACGTCATCCCACTGAGTCACCGGACTCGGATCGGCGACAAGTACACACTGGGTCGCGAACTCGGACGGGGCGAGTTCGGCATCACGTATTTGTGTACGGACAGAGAGACTAGAGAAGCCCTAGCTTGTAAGTCTATATCGAAGAAGAAGCTGAGAACAGCTGTAGATATTGAGGATGTGCGTAGAGAAGTGCAGATAATGTCTAGTATACCTGATCACCCAAATATTGTAAAGCTTAAAGCTACGTATGAAGATAATGAAGCTGTGCATTTGGTGATGGAATTATGTGAAGGCGGCGAGCTTTTTGATCGAATTGTGGCGAGGGGGCATTACAGTGAGCGTGCTGCTGCGAGTGTCGCGAGGACTATTGCAGAAGTTGTGAAGATGTGTCATGAGAATGGTGTGATGCATAGGGATTTGAAGCCGGAGAATTTCTTGTTTGCTAATAAGCGCGAGCATTCGCCGCTTAAGGCTATTGATTTTGGGCTTTCGGTGTTTTTTAAGCCTGGTAGGATGGTAAATTTTGGTTCTATTTGACAATTTTTTTTGTGGGTTTTTGGTTAATTGTGTGTTTTGAGTCTTGAATCTTGGGTTTTCTTAGGCCTGGTAGGATGGTAAATTTTGGTTCCTTTTGACTGATTGATTGTGGGTTTTTAGTTTATTGCGTGTTTTGAGTTTTGAATTTGTGTTTTTAGGCCTGGTAGGATGGTAAATTTTGGTTCTTTTTGACAGATTGTTTGCGAATTTTTTGTTAATTGTGTGTGTTTTTGAGTTTTGAAAATTGGATTTTTGTGATAGGGGAGCGGTTTTCAGAGATCGTGGGGAGTCCTTACTATATGGCGCCGGAAGTTTTGAAGCGAAATTATGGACCGGAGGTTGATATATGGAGTGCTGGAGTGATTCTTTATATTTTGTTATGCGGGGTACCTCCATTTTGGGCAGGTACTTGGGTTCCTGATCATGTTTGCAGTTGTCAAGTTTCGATGGACGCGGTGATGAAATTGTTATATTGAAGTGCAAAGTTGTTGATTTTATTATTTGTTGCAGAGAGCGAGCAGGGTGTTGCTTTGGCAATTCTAAGGGGGGTGATTGATTTTAAGAGGGAACCGTGGCCTCAGATTTCGGATAGTGCGAAGAGCCTTGTTCGGCAGATGTTGGAGCAAGATCCCAGAAAGCGTTTGACTGCTCAACAGGTGCTTGGTAAGTTCTTTTGCTGTTTTGCGATGTAAAGTTCAAAGTCGGTGTCAATAAATTCACAGACTCACAGTTGTTTGTTGGTTGAATTTTCTATGCTTATAAAGCACTGCCTTTATTTTGGATTGATTATCTGTTGGGAAAGTAAATGATGCACCAGAGTGCCATTGACCTCAACACTCTGAATTGTCTTACAAATGCAAGATCATTCAATTAGTTGGTCATCTTTAATGATTAGAAGATGACTGTAAGAAGATAAATTTCTAGGAAGTCTAGCATTTGATCTATACCCACTTCGAGGGGAGGCTCAAAGATTAACTGGCTCATAGTTCAAAGCTTTGGAGATCAATCTAGGTGGGGCGCATAACTGGAATTGCACAAGGTGGTGCTATAGCTGACAGTTTTGTGTTTTGGATCATTACTAGGGTATAGAGATTCTGTCATTAAATGCTTTATAACATCAAATGTTATGTTTTATACATTATATGCTAGATTCATAGCAGCCCTCGTCTAAGAACTCCATACTTCCTGCCCCAATCTTCACTAAAAGCCAAAAAAGAATTTGTATGCTCCCTTTTGATTCAATGGAGGAAAAAAACAAAGAACTCAAGGAAAAAGGAGAGTGTACCAGTGTGTTGGTAGTTATTGTATGATGTTTTCATTGAAATAATGCATCAAATGAGGTGATGAGGCATGTCAAAGAAGCTTGCTATTTAGTAGCGACATTCTGAAAAAGAAAAAAAAGGAGGAGAAATTACAAGAGAAGGAAATCTCTTTATTCATACTAATTAGGTATAAAATTTATGTTCAACAAAGTGAAAGGTTTCTCAAAATCATTCCCTGGGTCTACTTTTCCATCGTATAAAATGAAGCCATAAGGAAAAGAAAAACCTCTTCCTACGAATATGATGAGTCATCATGGTATTGATCGTCCATTCAGGGGACTGTATCCATAAATTTGATGCATATTGGCTTGTCTCAAGGAAAATTCCTATTTCATTTATTGGCCATTGGGGCCATCTACTTTGGGTGTTTACTTCATATATGAAAGTGGGAATAATTTTCATAAGGAGCTTGACAAAAATTAATGGACTGATGTGATAACCTGACGGCCACTTAGCTAACTTTTGATGGGCTTCAGCTGCTTCATGTCATAATGATTTCCTGCTTCGATGGCTTGAAGCTGCATGGTTTACATCTGGGCTCTACAGTGGCTAAAGTTAATTTTTAAAGAGCTTACTGTCTGGAAAGCATATGGTTAAGTTATTCTCATCACAATGGCAGCTTATTTATACTTTTTTTTGGGATTCTTTTCAAGAAATTTTATACCTAAGGATTTAGCAGCCAATTTCTACATTACATAGGTTAGATTCAAGATTTATCAAATTAATGAAAAGGTGGAGTTCATTGGGAAGTTGCTCTTGATGGGCTCTCCTTTACGAGAGTATTAGTGAGGGCCACTTCTCATAGGCATTTAATGAGGGTCGTATCTTATTGCTTAGCCGGATTGAGCACGCTATGTACACGTGTTGTCCTTTTCAATAAATTTTCTTGGAATTACAATTGATTCGTATTTCATTAAAAACTGTCAAGGTTTAGTCCATAAGTTCAACACATAATGTTCTCTAACAATACATACAAGAGAAGTACTTTGTACAGTGCACACCATACCTGGATCAATATAAATGTTTGGGATGGATAAGGGTTTTGCTTACGTGGTGGGCCTTGTGGAACTGAAGAGTGTGGGCCACTTCAGTCCCATAGGCCTCAGCCTTTATGACCTGAGAGATTGACTTTGCAGCAACTGTCTGAAAGTCTGATCAGGGTCAAGATTCAGGTTCGGAGAAGGCTGAGACAATCTGGGAACAAGAGGGTATAAAATATAGTGGGAAATAGAGGACTTTGTAGTAAAATTTTCAGACTGCTGGTCTCCTCTTTGTTGGGAAGGGGGCTTTATAAATTTTGTTTTATACTGACCTTACATGGCTATCCTTTCCCTTTCTAGTGAGTACATGACAGTAATTAGTCCTGGGTTTCTGTTCCATCTGCGGCCTGTCCCACTTGTGAATTGCAATGACCAAGGAAGTAGGACTATGTAATCGGCATAGGAACTAGTTGAACAACTTTCAATACTAAATGCAAGCTAGCAGATACTCACTTATTTTAGTTGGTAATGTGGAAAGCCTCATTGTCACCAGGAGACAATGTATGTAACTTACTGTTTTGTATTTTTAGGTGACTGAAGTTTTTTTACAACAGGGCTAGTTTCTTATAAAATATTTGTACTAATTTTCACTGCTATTTTCTTTTTTGGTAGAACATTCCTGGTTACAAAATGCAAAGAAAGCTCCAAATGTACCGTTAGGAGACATTGTGAGGGCAAGGCTCAAGCAGTTCTCCGTGATGAATAGATTCAAGAAGAAAGCCATGCGAGTAAGCATTTGTTGTTGGTTGAAGCGTAACTTTCAATTCAAGTTGTACTGTTATTGCATGGATGTGCAGCTCATGAATATTTATAAATGATGATTTTATTCAATCAAATGCTATAGGTAATTGCAGAACACTTATCTGTTGAAGAGGTAGAAGTAATTAGGGATATGTTTGCATTGATGGACACTGACAATGATGGGAAAGTAACATATGAGGAATTGAAGGCTGGCCTTCGAAAGGTTGGTTCACAATTGGCTGAACCAGAGATTAAGATGCTGATGGAAGTGGTAATTTTCTCTGGTTATCAAAGAAGTTTAGAGTAAAGTTTGCTTTACTTTTGTATTGAATATTTAATGCATGACTGCTACCTTTGTATTTGTGGACTTTGCATATCTTGATTCAGTTCCTGCAGTAGGACTTGTGTTTGTTGAAAACTCATTTATTTAGCAACTGCCACAAGAGAATCTGTTATATATTGTTTTACCATATAATAGTTAGTATACTAATATATTCTCTCATTTTGTTCATTTAAACTTGTATTATCATGTCCGTCATATTTTCTTTTTAAGATCTTTTCTCCATCTGGTCTTCATCACATTTAGAATGTCCCATCTTGCGCTGTTCATGTTGCATGTTTCATTTCCTTATCACTATCAGTTACCTGTAGTAATTTAACTAAAGTCAACCTTATTGCAGTCAAATTTATAAATTCTGTCTGCCATTTCGCTCTACCTGTCAGTCATAGGTCATCAGTCATTTTCTCACTACCTAAACAGACATTCTTCTTGGTTTTCTCCTTGTACTTTCAGCCTCTTCCACTTGGACTATACATCATGGTTCATTTATAACTTTGTAATAGTATTTACAAGTGCAGAGCATCTTCGGGGTGCAGCCCCTGCATATTCATTTGGGCAGTATTTTGAATGCTATTCATCGGGGTGCAGCCTCTGGATTTGGATTTTTGTTTCTTGAATTTTTCTATGAAACTAAGATTGCTCAGTTTCCATGTATAGGAAAATTATTGTCAACGGGTTCATACATGTGAGATTTCAGTTGAAAGTTGAAAAAGCTTGTCAGAAAATCATGTTGGTTCTATTTTTATGGCTGCTAATAATGATTCCGGGAGTTTTCAAAACAAAGGGGATTATTAATTAGGGGAATAAATGTGCTTGTAACGTCCATGTTTTTGCTAATGAGATGAGATGTTGGCTAAATGCAGTGAGTAGGGGTTTCAACTAAGAAGTTGAGGTGTCTCTATATTTTTGTCTAAGTTGCTGCTACTCCTCCTCCTCCTACTACCAGTTCTTTTGCACCCTGTCCATAGGATAAGTTCTCCAACCCTTTCGTTTATTTTTTATATTTTTATTTTTATAGTAGGGTTGAGTTTCAAACCCCTAACCTTCCCTTTACAGGTGGGTTGGGGGGTTGGAGATACCACCATGGTTACAAGACCGATGACAGCTACTATTAAGTTGTTGGCTTAGAGGTCTTAGAGAGAGAATTAAATGTACTTGGAATGTCCATGCTGATGCTGATGGGATGTTGACTAATTTGGTGTGAGTTGAGGTTTTGACTAATGAGGTGAGGAGTATTCATGTTTGTCTCAACTACTTTTTGAGTCGCATGGCTTAGAGTTTTTTAATACTGTTTTTGGTGTGCATTTTTCATTTTCTAATAAGATTGTTAATCATGAATTAATCAAGTATACTTGCCTAACAAAATTAACGAGGTTTAGATACAATTTACTTTATAGTCTTATCATTCTAAATGAGATGGACCGCTCTTTGTTGAATTATTTGGTTTGTGTGCTCCATTTAACACCTAATTATGCACTGGAGTGCTTTCAACTATCTGCTATTTTCTTTTTTCCTTGCATTCATTTTGCTGCAGCAGTTTGTGTCTTAGGAGGAAAGAAAGTGGATAGACCAGATTTGGACATATCGTTAATTGGTTATTATACTATAGTAGAGTGATGAAAGGAGTTTGTAGTCTCCAGAAAGCAACATGTGGATTCTGGGGATGCTTGCAACTTTTTTTTTTTTCTTGTCCAATTGAAGCTAGTATTGGATTGTCAATATCCTTGACAATATTTTAATTTGTTGTGACCAACATCGATGTCCAAGTTTTAGTTGTGAAAGTTTCACGCGGAAGTAACCAAAGAGTGAGCTAATCTTTCTCATTATAAAGGGGTGGAATGAGGTAATGAGGAAGAGGTGATATAGGAAATTATGTTAGCAACAACTCAACAAAGCCTTAATCCTAACTACATGGAGCAATAGGGATGATATGGATACAAATTGCTATAGAAATCTCCTTTTATATATATAGTCCCGATCTAGTAAGCATATGCTGACTTTCGTGAAAGTCACAGCATGAAGCTCATAGGGAATTGTGGGATGCATATTTTAAAAAATTGACCGTTGGATTGATACCTTTGTTATGGATGTCACGTTCGCCAAAAATCATAGTGATTCAATCTAGGCATCTCAAAATACAGACTGTGAAAAATTTTGACCGCCGAAAACTGTCACAGTTTTTCTGAGTGACATATTTGAGAAACCGACCGTTGGATCACTGTGATTTTTACACGACTGACATTCATATGCATAGTATCTAATCCAACGGTCAGTTTTTCAAAATATGCATCCCACAATCACCTATGAGCTTCATGCTGACTTTCGCGAAAGTCAGCATGTGCTGATAGGATCATTTTTGTATATGTATTTATGATGAAAGTTTTCTATGCATGTGGCAGCTTTTTATTTTGCTACATTTACTTTATTTTTCATGTTGTGATTTGTGAGCACAAAATTGTTTCTTAGTTGATTGAGAATATTTTGATTTTCTTTTCATTTCTGCCAAAAAATTTTGGGATCATTGGACCGGCTCCCTGCTAAATTCAGAAATTGTGACACAGACTGGATAGAGGTTGAATTTGGTTGGGAAAAAAGAAGTGTGGATTGCAGATCATATTTGGGGAAACAACTTTTAGTATATTAGTGGAAACTGGAGCGGTCTTATAATATTTGCTTCAGGCATTGTAATTAAATCACTTTTGAAAGCATTAGACACCCAAGCAACCTAGAGTTGAAAGTTTATTACTGAATATGGTTTTGCACTTCAGGGTTAATCTTATATGTTGTACTCATAGAATATTATTGCGTGAACTTTTATTTAGGCTGATGTTGATGGGAATGGAGTACTCGACTATGGAGAGTTTGTGGCAGTGACGATTCACTTGCAGAGAATTGAGAATGATGAGCATCTCCGTAGAGCATTTATGTTTTTTGACAAAGATGGAAGTGGGCATATTGAACTAGGCGAGCTACGGGAAGCCTTAGCAGATGAATCGGGCGAAACTGATGCCGATGTGTTGAATGATATCATGCGCGAGGTTGACACTGACAAGGTTTGACTTTCAAGCTCTACCGACTTGTGTGTACTGTCAAACTAAAGTCTCCCCCATCCCTCCTTTCTCTTCTTTAAATTTTATTTTCATTAACATCACTTTCAAACCTGTGGTTAGTATCACTTTGATACCCCAAAATCCAAAACATCACTCTCAAAGCAAAATCCAAATTTCAGATATATTTTTTTTTTTTTTGGAACTTTGTCAAAATATTAGAAATTTGAATAGGAAAAGGGTTTAATTTGGCTGGAAACTCAGTATGGCTTTGGCATTGGGAAAAAAGTTGAAAATTCTAAGACTGTTGAAATCACAAACTACCTCTCTCTCTCTCTCTCTCTTTCTCTCTCACACGCGCTCGAGCACATGCAAGCACATTCTTTATAAAATCATTGTATATCAAAGAAAAAATAATTCAATCTACAATTGCTACATAGTATTTGCTATTTTTTAATTTTCATTACAAATTTCTTTCAGGATGGACGTATCAGCTACGAGGAGTTTGTTGCAATGATGAAAACTGGAACTGATTGGAGAAAGGCATCTCGACAGTATTCAAGGGAGAGGTTCAAGAGCTTGAGCCTTAACCTGATGAAGGATGGTTCACTGCAGCTTCATGATGGCATCAGTGGTCAAGCTATTGCAGTATGAGAGCTATAGGAATCATGATCTCGTTTTGTTTGAACCCACCAGGTGTTTCTTTGCTTTCAAAAGTCAAAATGAAGCAGCTTTTATCATCGATATATTCTACTCTACGTACATGAAAGTAGGACATATGGGGTTTTCACGAAATATAGAGAGTTTCGAGGAGTTCAAGAATGAGCTCTGGAGACTACTGACTATTCTGGGTTATTAATTTTTCGGATGTGGGGTTGGCTTTTGGCTGCATAGAGGATCGCAGATTGGCTAGTTTTGTTAGCTGTGGCAAGGGATTGTGGAGGCATATGTTTGCACAGTTGCAGTTGTTAGATTCATATATCACAATTTACTTGTATATTTGTCATGGTATTGGTGTTTGATGATTTTTCTTGTATCTGTGCTTCTTTTCTTCACTCTGTGCAGAAACCAGTTAGAGATGTTTTTTGGTTGGCAATTTGAAGTTTGGGTAAATTCCAAATGTTTTATATCTTCACTGTTTATGAAAAGCAATCTTTTGTTATTTATTATTTCTTTTACAAATGGATTGAAATCCGGCAGTGAAGTTAGAGCAGAAGAGAATCTCTAGTGGGACAAGAGAATAGTTGTTTTGACAAGAGAGCTGTTGTAGTGTGCAGGATCCATCGTTTGGTCATAAGAAAGAACAAGAGAGGAAAAGGGAGAGAGACAAAAACAAAAACACATGAGAATGTTACAAACGCATAGAGCCAACTGTTAATTCACTGGTTATCTTGAGCTTATCCCTATCCCCGCTAAGATTTTGTTCTGGACTTAGTCCTTGGAAGGAACGGGATCACCTACCAATTTCATTCATCAATTTGTCTCGTATCAAAGTTGGTTTTAACACCTGCATGAGAGGCCCGCCGGCCACCACTCAAATCAAATTTTTTATACAATTTGCATAGCATTAGTTCAAACTTTGGGTTTAAGAGCATCTCGAAATGGGATGGGTTTGGTGGGTTAGGCCCAATTTGGTCCAAAGTTTGCAGCATTTCATGATCTGACCACACCATGTTCCACTGTTCCTGCACATACCTGATATTCCCCCACCCCAATCCCGCAGAGCAAGTTCTTACACTTCAACACGTCTTCCACCGTCAAAGTCGCCTTCATGCGTGTTGTTCGTTTTAGCATCTCACAACCGTCCAATCCACATTAAAAAATCTTTTCCGTTATTCATCCAACGGCCACCACCCCTCCCCCCTCCCTTCCTCTTCTTTCCGGTCAACGTCGTTAGACGCAGAAACACATACAGAGAGAGAGAGAGAGAGAGAGAGAGAGAGAGAGAGAAACGAAATATATATATACACGGAGAGAGTGAATTATAGAGAGAGAGAAACATAGAGAGAGGAAGGGGGAAGAGAGCGAGGGAACCGATGGGGGTTGATTACTACAATATACTGAAAGTGAATAGAAATGCAAGCGAAGACGACCTGAAGAAGGCGTACAGAAGGCTTGCGATGATATGGCATCCGGACAAGAACCCAAACAGCAAGAGAGAAGCAGAGGCCAAGTTCAAGCAAATCTCAGAAGCTTACGATGTCCTCAGCGACCCTCAGAAACGTCAGATCTACGATCTCTACGGCGAGGAAGCTCTCAAGTCCGGCCAGGTCCCGCCACCGCCCTCCGGCCGTCAGGGTGTGCCTCATCCTCACAATAACCAGCACACGAACACCTCTTTTAGGTTTAATCCGCGTGATGCTGATGATATATATGCGGAGTTGTTCGGTGCAACGGACGGCGGCGGCGGGGGGCGGAGTAGGGTGAATAGGGATGGGTTTTTCAGGACGTCGAATGTTGGGGAGTCTGGGAATCAGACGGTTAGGAAGGCGCCGGCGGTGGAGAATTCGTTGCCGTGTAGTCTTGAGGAGCTGTATAAAGGGGCCAAGAAGAAGATGAGAATTTCGAGGACAGTTGTCGATACCTATGGGTATGTAATTTGACACACTTCCATTGATTATTGTTTTTATTGTTCTTGAAATTCTGGGTTTTTGTTTCTTGAAATCGAATCTTGGTTCTTTGATTGTGATTAGTTGTTTTAATGCAATAATTGTTTTATTCTTTGGTTGTATTGATGAGTAGAATTCTAGGGGAAACAATTTGTCAATATTACAAAAATGCAATGGGGTGTGCGTAATGGATGCCGGTCTTGATACTTTTTGGCGTTGGGGTTGATAGCATTCTTGATTTCAGTGTTTAACTTCATTAGATATTGCGAATTTGAGACATGCCTAAGAATCTAGCTGGAGGTTATACTAGTTTTGTTTTAGGGCCTTCATTGAGGTCCACTCGCCTTGTGAAGCGTGTAGATTCATTCATTCATTCAGAGGTTACTCTGTATTGAATAGAAATGGTTTAGCTTGTTGTGGGAGCTTAGGTTGGTTTGTTTGAGTTACATTATATGTCCATGGATCCTGCTGTAAGGTAATTTGTAGGATTCTAGGGGAAAACACACTAATTTTCATCAGAATTAAGCTATATATGTGATGTCAATCTGGATATTATATTAGGGTAATGAATATGCAAATTGTTGAGGAAATTGTTGCAATAAGGATTGATTTGTTTTGGACCATGGTTCAAAGTCTCGGTTGCAGCCATCTCATCGCATCTCGGGCGATTTACACAACTTTAGACATGAAATGATGTTAAAACATCCAAAAAAAATCATAAAAAATTAGAAAAATAGGGTAATCACATTGGGACTATAACATAGGCAAAACAAATAACTTAAGACACATAATACTGCCAAAAACATCAGAATAAGCTCTAATGCACAAATGTACCATTAAAATGCACTTTATCATGCTAAAGACAAAATATGGTTAGATGTTGTTTTATCCATGCTAACCTCTGATTCTCTTTCATATTATCATGACCGCATATATTTTAATCCTTTTGCATTAGCGGTGCAGACAAGCAAATCAATGTGTAAATTGCTTAGAAAAAATGGGAATGAGAAGAGAAAAGGGTATTTACTTCTTATTTTTGGATAAATGCTGTCCAATGTTATGTAATATGTTGCTTATGGATGTTATGGGATTAGGGAACTGACCATTAATTTTTATCAAATTGTCAAGAATAAAACAGAAAATTCAAAATTATTAAAACCTTTTTTTTTTTTTTTTTAAAAAAAAAATACTGCATAACAATGTAAATCTATGCATGTTTAGTATGGATCTAAAAAAGAAAAAAGAAAAAGAACAATGGATGTACACAGTACATTAGATATGTGTAGATCTAAAACTCTAGGTCTAAATTTATCAAAATATTATGAATCTCTGGCAAAAGTTTAAAATTGATTTTAAATCTTGTGAAGGAGAAGGAGATGAATAAGAAATGGAGAGTTTTGGACATCAAATACTTGTGTTGCCATTTCTAGAGTTGTGTTCGGGAGAAAAATAGATCTTGATCATCACGTCTTGTCTTGACTAAGATTTTGTTGTCTCATCTGATCTCGGTCGAGATCTCGGAAATTATTGTATTGTGAGAAAATATCGTCTCGGGGGAGTTTGAGATCGATATATCTCATATGAGAGAATTCGATATATATATATACACAATTTTAGTTTTGTATGGTTTAGGGGAAGGATTTAGGACCTTGTCAATTGGGAGTTGCTCCTATACCATTAAATTGTTTAGTTTTGGGTGTAAATGGAGAGAATGGATTCAGTGGCACATACAAACATTTGTTCTCTTTGCAAACTTGGGACTGCCCAAGACAAAAGCTTTACTGTCCTCTTAGTTTTGATCAAGTTGCGTTATGGCCCTTCACCTGGTTTTTGCATGATATAAGTTGGAATATTTGAAAAGCCTATTGGTTTAATCCCACATGAGGTGGTTTCTGAGCAATTTTTTGCAATTGGATCCCTTTACAAGATTTGTCGACTTTGGGGATGTTTCCTTCTTGGCATCTATCATTTGGAGATGTCTAGTTCCATTGAAATGTATCTTGGTAAACGCTAAATTGGAACATAAAAAGCATTGGGTTTCAAACCGTTGTTGTAAATACTCAAATATGCGAAAAGGTGATAGGTTTATAATTGATGAAGGAATCATCTTGAATGTAGTGTCTAAAAGTATTGTCAATAAGTTATGATTTTCAGTGAAGAAGCACTTGCGTCTATATGAGTTTGCATGGTCCAATGACATTACCACTACAGTGACTAAACAATGCCTGGTTTCTTTTGAGAGAAGTGAAGCAACTGGTTTTAAATGGCTTATGGAAGTGTCCAGTGAAGCTAAGAAGTTGCTTTGCAGTTTAGCTCCTACTGAGTTACCAAATGGAGTATCTTCTATTTGTAAAGGTTTACATCCGTCACTACATTTTTTCTTTGGTCTTGCTGCACATTTCAGTTTTCGATAAGTTTTTTATGGTGCACAGAATGAGATGCTCCTGGGATTGTATTCTGTTTAAAAGGGTTTATCAAATCAAATGTTTGGAGTACCTTTGCTTGTGACTGTAATTTACTACTCATCAGCCATACATTTTATTCTGATGTGTTATGTGGAATTTTGCCAACATGATTTTGCCACTCTTGCATTGTTTGGCCTTCAGGCAATAACAGTTTAGATCAGCCTGAAAATGTTTCCATGGGGACAAGATGACAGTATTCAGCTTGAAAATGTACAAGCAACACCATCAACTAAAGAGTGAAAAGAACTTAAAGGTGATTAGAAGTGGATAGTCCGTTATGTGGAAATGTTTTCTTAAATATTTTAGGAGATTGGTCACTTTTGGTATCCCTTTGTGGTTGGATGAATCAAATATATTTTGTTTGAGAAGCAAACCGCTGGTTCTTGATTTTATTTGTAATAAGATGTTCTTTAATGTTAATAATTGCCTTTAAACCTGGATGGTTTTTGTTTTTTTGTCATTGCTGGTTAAGCTAATCTCCCCCCACTCCGCCCACACCCAAAAAAAAAAAAAAAAATGAAAAAAAAAAAAAAAAAAAAAAAAAACTGAAAGTATCTTTTCCTTTCAATTTTTGATTACCCACCCTACTTTTTTCTTTGGATTGTTATTTTGTAGCTAATGAGGTTATAAATGTTTTAATGCTTGAAGTTTTTGTTTCTGAATGAATGTTTGGCATCTGTTTGTTTAATTTGGCTTGATACATGAACAACTCTCTTGCAGTAAGCTTCGGACGGCAGAGGAGATCTTGACTATTGAGATAAAACCTGGTTGGAAGAAGGGCACAAAGATCACTTTCCCTGAGAAGGGTAACCATGAGCCCGGTGTCGTTCCAGCAGATCTTATTTTTGTAGTGGATGAGAAACCCCATGCAGTTTATAAGAGGGATGGTAATGATCTGATGGTCAACCAGGAGATAACACTATTGGAAGCCCTTACAGGCACAAGTCTCGACCTAACAACCCTGGATGGAAGGAACCTTACAATCCCGCTGAATGATATCATCAAACCAGGCCACGAGGTGGTTATTTCAAATGAAGGAATGCCAATCTCAAAAGAACCCCGACGGAAGGGAAACCTACGAATTAAGTTTGATGTTGAGTACCCAACACGACTTACCACAGAACAGAAAGCTGATCTAAGGAGAGTTTTGGGAGGAAACTCATGATGATCTCACACTTAAAAGGTCAAGGGTGCTATATTAACAAAAGTAGATTTTGCAGTTGCTGTTGGATGTAAATATACAATACGTAAATGCTATTGAAGAAGATTGTGAATATTAGGAAGAAAGTTTTCAAGAAATTTCATTTTTCTTCAGAGAGATGGCAAAATGTAGTGTGGCCATGCAATCTAGTGTTTGGACACCTTGACGACAGTAGGAAGGTTTTGTCAGGTAACTGGGAAGAAACATCATAGTCTAATTGGAAGGAATAGTTAGCTCAAATCTATCCAAGCTGCGTTTGTTTTTTCTGGGTTGTGAATTTTTTGCCTTAGATATGGATGCTGTATTGCTGTATGCTTGGGAAATGTTCATTTGTTTGGGAATGAATAGAAAAATGATTAGACCACTTTTTATTATTGAGCAATATTATTTTTTTCCTATGTTATTTCTGCAGTATCGCTTCATGAGTTGATCACTTAGCATGCTCTTGTTGGCATCTTGGCAATTATTTTTATTTATAGTTCTCATCTTAATTGTATGGATCTGCAAAGAGAGCAGTTTTCGTTGCCTTTTTGGTCTATTAAGAGCAAGTTATTAATTTTGGGAAATGTCTTGAGTCATGATGCAGAATGGGGAAAGTGGGTTAGCCATGACTGGTTAGTCTGGTTTACAACCTATTTTCCATTTGCATGAAGACTACTGCTACCCACTCTTTCTATTAGGATTAAGGAAGCCAGTTCTGAGTCAGAAAATTCAAACTACATGCTCTTTTAGACTTTTTGTTTCCCTTTTATTTTGTATTGAAAAACACAAAGGGTGCCTTTGTGTTTGCTCCCAAAATTTTAGAACTCAAAATTCCACTTGGTCAGCATCTCCAATGCAAAAGCCAAATTTGACACCCCAAAAAGCACTAGTTGATGCCAAATTTGGCTTTATAGCACCAAGTTTGGCATCAACTAGTGCCATCTGGGCTTAAAATTTGGCATCAACTAGTACTTTTTGAGGTGCCAAATTTGGCTTTTGCATTGGAGATGCTTAGAGATATAGAGTGCTAATCACTTTTATACAATATAAGGAATGATGGGATTGTCGTCAAAGTTATCATTCTAGAAGTTATTGTGGTAAAAGTTAGAGGGGGTTTCAATTTTTGCCACAATTTTTTTTAGTATGAAAATTTTGATATATGAAGTTATGGTTTGAATATAATTCTAAAAAGATATATGGAAAGATAGTAACGGGCCTAAGACTTTGTTTGGATCTCATAAAATAAAATGGCAATTGGCAGTGGAAGAAATAGACTAAAAAATGCCTAGGAAATGAACACTCTCCATTTTTGGTCTCAAATAGAACAAAGAAAAGCAAAAGAAAAATATTGAAAAATTTTCATTTGGATTTGTTTTTTACAAGTACTTATTGCAAAATTTTAAAAAAAGCAAATAAGTACTTATAAAAAACAAATCCAAACAGTGCCTATTTATATTCTTCCCCCCACCCCCCTTCTTCTGTGCAATTGGAAAATGTAAGGGAAGGCCCAAGGGCCAAGACCATAGCACCGCCAGCCTAATTGAAGGCAAAATGTTACACAATGGCATCTCTGAAGTGTGTCTAATATTTGTGTGTTTGAGGGCAGCTAAGAGGCCTCCTAAGGGTGCTTCAGCCGATAATTGTTGTTTCTTTCCCTTTGTCTTAAGTAAAAAGTATTGTTTCTTAGCTATATATACAGGCAGGTCGGGGCTACATCCATGGCAAATCTATTTGGGTTAGGTAGGGATTGATTTGTTTAGTAATGGGTCATGCTCAGATTAAAGGTAAATTAAAAGGGATGCAATATGAGCACTGAATTAAATGAAACCATGCCCCCCCAATCCCCATGCACCTGATCTTGTTAGCCAAAAGGCTGAGACAAAGGTACCACCATCCTGACTCCTTAAGTCACCTTGTTCAACTTTATATCATCATCACCACCACAAACATATTCTTACTAGTTACAACATACAATTGTTTTGCAACACTTTTATTTTTTATTTTTTTAAAATGATTTGGGGGGCTTTCTGGGGTAGGCCTGTCACAAGCTTGTGATTATGATTGTGATTTTTTTATTTTTTATTTCTTGTTGGTTGTGGTTGGCACTTGTGATTATGATCATTAAAACAGAGAAGTTGCTAGGAACTTTGGAATTTGAAAATGGAAGTGGCAAGTCCTATAAAAGGGTATCTGTTTATTAAAGTATGTTGTTGTGTTATATATGCATAAAATATATATATATATTTATAGATCTTACAGTCCCAAACAGCTGCACTCTACCACTTGAAAGTTGTGTTTAGATTAGAGGACAAATTTGCACACTCACTTATCACTAAAGATCATATTAATCTCATCGATCAATGAGGCTTAGCTCGGTTGGTATCAAGGTGGAGTCGGGTGTGAATAGGTATATATCTTTTGTTTATTTGTTTCATTTAAAAATTAAAAATTAAAAATTAAACCTAGCTAGTGGTACGAATATTTATGTCAGGTATTTATAGGTACGCATATAACACATTTTTTTAATCTTAACATGGGCAATTTTTTTTAGTTATTTACACAATTTTCCTCATTTTAAAATGTTTCCATTTAAGATGCTTGATTAAATAAGAATTAAAAAAAACTGATTGGTTGTCGTTGAACCTTGAAAAGGAAACGAAGATCAATTTGGCTTCTTTGATAATACCACAATACATGTACCGAAAGTGGCAGGCCGAGTAGGGCCATTCATCTCTCTCTAGGAAATTGTTAAAATGTGCTCTCAATCTTTAATTTTAAGGTTTAATTTAAATAAAAAATAAAAACACATGTTATAAAATGGACTTGTTTTAGCAAAGCAAACACATATCCTGTTATAACAGAAACTCCCTAGCTTGCCTAAAAAAAAAAAAATGAAAGCACTTCTTCTGAAACGAAAACGTTTTTGAAAAACAAATATATCTTGTTTCATAAAACATTAAAACAGACTCATATCTTTGATATTTCCTAACATGAACAGGAGGACTTCGGTTTGGCTGCTGAGCAAGTATGGTGCGACTCAGCAACTATTTGGTCTTTTGGCCAATGTAAATCAGGTGTTTCGAAAAACTGACCGTTGGATTGAATATTATTCCTATGTATGACATGCATGCCAAAAATCACAGTGATCTGACGGTCGATTTATGAGATACAGACTATAAAAAATTTTAACAGTTTGTATTTGATATACAGTTCATTAAAATTTTTCATAGTCTGTATCTTATTAATCAACCGTCAGATCATTGTGATTTTTAGCATGCCTGTCATACAGAGGAATAATATTCAATCTAACGGTTGGTTTTTCGAAACACCTTATTTATATTGGCCAAAAGGTCAAATGGCTGCTGAACCGCACCATACTTGCTCAGCAGCCAAACCAAGCAACAGGAGTACCATCTTTTCCATGAATCGGCATCGAAGTAATCACAGAGATGGATCTGTCAAATTTACAGGATTTCTGAAGCACTTTTTTGTTTTTGCTTTGTCGAAGAATCAGCTTTTCCTTTTGATTTATTTATTTAAAAAAAAAAAGTAGGATAAGGAAAATGAAAGGTGGAATGGTATCAACATGCATGGATAAAGAAGACATCCCCCCATCCAAACTATAGAGTCCACTTGCACGAACCTGTGCTTTTAGAGGTGTTATACTATTCCAATCAAAAGACAAATCTTTATCTTTCATTCTTTTCTTTTCAAAATTCTTTTATATATGCACCGTTTGCTTGTCAAGAAAATAATGGAGAATTAAAAAGGAAAGTTAGAATCTTACAACACATTGAGGCTGAGGTGTTGGGGATAGTGAGAATTCAACTTTTAAAAAGAAAAAAAATTAAATCAATTTTTTTTTTCAATATAATTATATAAGATAATATAGTTCTACTCTTATTGAAATTCGAGTTCAGATTTGTTCTTAAATGTTGACAAGATCACCTGCAAACCATGTCCATCAAGATACTCAAGAAATAATAAAAAAAAAAGGGTTAAAAATTACATTAAAAAGTATTTTCATGGAATTTAGAAGAGGGCAATTGAAATTAATTATCTAAATTCTATAATAGCACTAATGGTACAAATTTTATGAATCTCATGATAAAATCTTTTTAATTTTATTTTTTGGGATTCTGCAATTAATTCTCGTACCAATTATTTAGTCTGATGCAATAAATGAATGAATAGGCCTATTAAATTCTGGCCATGGACTGAGTAGTGAGTGAGGCCAGCACAACACAACATGTGTTAGGATTTGCGTGCATTAATTTCCAATGTTAGAAAGAGTTAAACGAGTGGGGCCATGGGATGCCGGTGTTTGCTAGGTCACGGCCAACTTGACATGCATGTCAAAGAGCTCCATAAGTATGGTAAAGCTGAAGCATGATAAAATGTTGGTTATTTTCACAGTCAGTTTTCTTATAAACCAACCGTTGGATCACTATGATTTTTGGCAGACATAACATCCGTAGTAGAAGTATCTAATCCAACAGTCGATTTTTCAAAATACCTATCTTAATTATTCCAATGAAGAGTGAGCTGTATTTATTCAAATGGGGTATGGACCCCAATGGATCATTTCTGTGTTTAAGATTGTCTACAATTAAACATCTGCACAAAAATAATTCATTGCATCTAATCGAATGATGTGAAAAAGAAAGGTTAGCTTTTTCATTTTTGTTTTGGTTAGCTTTTTCAATTATGTTAAAAGAGTGAAAAAGATACCCACGTTAACTCCCTATATTAGATGAAATGGTCATTTTTTAAAATTAAAATCTAAATATTCAAACTTTTTATCATTGAATGGGACAATGTTGCCCTCCTAAAAATACTGCAAGGATGGTACAAAAATATGTACCATGGATAACGGTGACGGTGAAGAAAGGGTAGGGAAAGGAATGGCAGGTGCAGTACCACTTGGTTCAATAGGGGTCCACAAAATAAATTTATACTATTGACAGGTGCAGTACCACTCGATTCAATAGGGGTCCACAAAATAAATTTATACTATCAAATGTCAATGTCAAGAGAAAAAGATGTAGTAAAAACTTTTAAGGGTAGCTTTATTGATCAATGGTCAGGATTCCTCATCTATATATATATATATATATATATATATATATATATATATATATATATATAGTGATTATTATCTTAAAAAAAAAATCCAATGAGCATATATGCTTACATAAGTTTATATAAACATGAAGCTAGTAAATAATTGTGAAATACATGTTTCAAAAAACTGACCGTTCGATTAGATACTACACTTATGTAGGTCATGCATGCCAAAAATCACATTGATCCAACAATCGGATTCTCATAAATTTTACTTAGAAAAACTATGATATATTTTAGCGGTTATAGTTTCTTCGGTCTATATTTTGAGATGTTTGCATTGGATTACTGTGATTTTTGGCATGCATGACATGCATCAGAAGAATTTCTAATCCAACAGTCAATTTTTTAAAATATGAATCTCACAATGATCTATTGCCTTCATGCTTACATAAGATATATAAGCATATGCTGACTAGATCGGGGTTGTTACTATAAATATAGAGAAATGATTAATTGAGGACTGGTCCTTAAGCTTAATTTAAGGATCACTCATCGTTCGGAAATGTATTTTGAAAAACTAATAGTTGGATTAGTTAATCTTTTTATGTATGTCATGTCTGCAAAAAAATAATAGTGATCCAACGGTCGATTTTAAAAATACAGATATTTAAACAATTGTGACAACATTTACCAGTAAATACTATCAGAGTGTTTCACGGAATATATTTTAAAAACCAGTTGTCGGTCATTGTAATTTTTGGTAGACATGAAATTCATAAGAAAATTATCTAATCCAACGATCAATTTTTCAAAATACTATTGACTATATAAGAAATGGCGAGTGAATCTTAAATTAATTTAAGGACATGTCCTTAACTGATAAGTCTGACTAAGATAATTAGGGGGTGCATAAAGTTTTAAATTCCCATCAAGGCCCCATAGAGCACCTTTCATTATAGACTTTACCCTTTTAAGTTTTTATTGGTTTAGGTATTTTGAAAAATCGACGGTTGGATTAGATAATTTTTTTTAATGAATGCCATGTTTGTCGAAAATCATAGTAATCCAAAGGTCGATTTTCAATATATAGACATTTCAACAACTGTGATGGTATCCAATGGTAAATACTGTTAGAGTTTTTACGGTCCGAATTTGTCTATTACTGTTATTTTTGACAGACATGACATTCATAAAAATATTATCTAATCCAACGGTTAATTTTTTAAAATATCTATTTTATTGCTTTTTAATGAGGGTGAACTAATGAAAGGTTAGGTAAGAACGTGTTACTGCATAACTCTTTTAGATATATTATATATTTTTAGATGATATTAGGAGGTGTTACGGCATGGTACGGATGATGTACCTTGTTTGGTGAAGGAGACAAAATTCATGAAAAGTGATGTAATTGGTGTTGGCCTTTGGATGAGTCAAAAGTTCTTTAGCTGGATGCAGCCAAACAGGCACCGAGTATGACATGTGCCACATGGTTAGTGTCCACTTTTTTGTCACACCACACTTGCATGCTTTTGCACTTCACATGTACATGAATTCCAAGGGACCCCCTAATTATTATAGCTTTTTCTCAAAAGGGCAAAAAAAAAAAAAGTAATATAAAATATAAATATCAAAATACATAATTAGAAAAAAAGTTATGAGGACCTCCTTACATAGTCATTGTGACCGAAATAAATATTTTAAAAAATCAATCGTTAAATTAGATATTTTTTTTATGCATACTATATATATAAAAAATTACAGTAATCGGTACCATGACCTGCCCTACTCCTTTAATAAGAGAGAAATATATTCATATTTCAAATACGTGTCTTTTTTTTTTTTTTTTATGACGAGGGTGTCCGGGCCAGCTTACGCGCACCTCGACTAATCCCTCGGGTGACTGCAATACCATACTAACCACGGGCACCAGTTAAGACGTAAGGCAAATACCTTGGGTAGGTGGCCCAGAAGACTCGAAACGGAGATCTCGGACTTGGTACGTCGAAGCCCAACCATCTGAGCTACCCTCCTGAGTTAAAAAAAATTTGTGTCTGTCTCCATTAAAAAAATGAAAATATCAGTTAATATCAACTAGTGCTAACATTTTTTTTTTCTCCTAATTATTCTAAAAATGAGTTTACATGATTAAAGTCTCGTGGAATAGTGACGTGCCACTTTCTTGTTACACATGCAAGTATATAAAGGTGGGTGCTAAGGTGGTTCGAATACAAGTGAACTTGCAAACGTGTTAAAAGATGATTGGTTCAAGATCAATCTACATTCCATATTCCACGTACCACTTGCTTTTTTGCCTTTGCACCAACCAAATTTATTATGCGTTCACATGGTCATGCCCGATAATCCCATTGCACATGCGATTTGTTAAAATCATGTTTGGTGGTGATTCTGGAGAAATCAAACATCTTCTTTCTCAATATATGGTGGCAACCAAGACCTCCCCATGAACGAGCCAAATTAAGCAAATTCGTTTATATTTGTATAAATAGACTTGTAAATAAGTTTGTGAACGTACAGTTTTGCATATAAGCCATAAGCTTGAATAGGCTATATATATATATACAATTTTTTTTATTTTTTTTCTCATTTTTGGTTTCTGATATAAGTCTAGTATATAGAAGACGTTTTTTTGGACTTTGTTACCTTGATTTTCAACTTTCTTTTGTGAATAAATTCGAGAATTATAAGCTTGATAATAAATAAGTCAAATTCAAACAAATCGAAACTGGTCTTGATTAGGTTGGGGTTGAGCTCGATTCACACTTAAATAATCAAGTTTTTAATTAATCGTAATCAAGATTGAATGGCCCAAATCTCATCACGCACGTCTTGATTCATTTGCAGTCTTGGACCTGATATCA
Source organism: Hamamelis virginiana (assembly GCA_017140935.1). Lineage (NCBI taxonomy): Eukaryota > Viridiplantae > Streptophyta > Magnoliopsida > Saxifragales > Hamamelidaceae > Hamamelis > Hamamelis virginiana. The sequence continues at coordinate 1,099,701 of JAESVK010000879.1, read as the reverse complement.
TACAATATAGTATCGATATCTCATGTTTAAACAACGAGAGTTGGTCTGGCGGCGAAAGAATGAGTTATAAATCTAGACATCCAGGATTCGAAACTAGCAAAACTCACTTAGTCAGCCAGCAGTCCGGGCTACTAGCCCAGACGTTATACAATTCTATGAGACAGCAGCCCTGCATGAGAAGTGGGGATTAATCGAATTCTGAAAGTTTGGAGAACTCATTACTTAACAAAAAAATGAAAATAAAAATAATTAAAGTGACCTCTTCGTAGAAAGTGACACTCCCTTACTTTCAAGGCGCACGGGAGCTGCATTAGAGTCATGTATTTTAACGTTCAAAGTTCAAAGTTGTGGTAAATGTTTGAAAGGTACAGATGAGTAGTTGTTGATATGCTGTTGACCCACAAAGCTAACACTATGGGTGTCAAACAAGTAAGAAAGAAAAATATGTAAATATTTTGTGGGTAAGCCACTATTGGCACGACCATTTCCCTGCTTGACCTTCACACGTGATGAAGAAGTTTGCAAAATTGGAATATGAAATTCAAAATGATTAATTTTTTTTTATTTTTTATTTTTTTTAAGAAAAAAGGAGCTCGTCAATGGACGCAGGGGAGGGCTCGTCTATTAATAATTAATTTGAGACCTTTCTTCAAGCAAGAGAAATGGTCAAAAAGAGATTAGAATAATTGAGAAATAAAGAAAGACAAAAAGGTGACGGAAAGAGAGCCGAGATTTAGGAAAGCAAAGAATCCGTCATCACTGACTCTCATGACTTTTCTGATACCCAAGGTTGAATGCTAAGGACATATCAAACCTATCTTTTCTTCCAAAAATATAATAATACTAATTGTTTAGGGCTCTTTGCACTTTGCATTGCTGCCCTTGTGTTTTTGTGTAACCATTCTCTTGTCATCATACTTTTCCATAATTTACATGATTACTCCTTTAATATAATTTTTTTACTTTTTGCTTCCATGCATCAATCTTTAACATCATAATTACATGTCATAAATTTTGCTTAATCTTTTTTTTTTTGGGATAGATATAGAGAAAAAGAATGACAACCAACTTGAGCTAGTTCCTACTTGAACCACTATTTGCCTCCGCAAGTAAACTAGATCCTTGTACAACTAATTAGTGATTATTTTTCTATTTAGAGGATTGCTACTACCTATGTTGTCAATTTTATTAATTGTCTGGCATATTAGAAGATGTGATATATCATATCACTTGTCACACCAACATAATAAGCATAGTATTTGATATTATAATATCACTAACATTTTTTTTTTTTTTTTAAATTTGGAGATTACCCAATTTGGTAGAAATGATAGAAAAGTGGACGGAAGTAAAATAAGAATGATGGACTTTCCATTTTTAAGAAGGGATGCTTTTTTATTCTTGTGTGTTAGGTAGGGACTTGGGGGTGGATTGAAAATTAGTTTCATTCTTTTCTTTTTATTTGGTATGGAAAGAAAGAAATGATGGGACACCAAAAGTACCTATTTTGCTATTTGAGCCTTCTTTGTTTGGTATAGATTATCTTATTAATATTGAAAATAACAAAGGACATGTATGTCTTTAAACTCCTCTTCATCCCTCCTCTCATCTGCCCAAATTTGGGGGATGAAAAATGACGGTTGACTGTGTATTCTTTTTTCTTTTGTTTTCTCTCATTTCTCCTCTTTCTCTTATACCGTACACCAATTATCCGATCCCTCAACTTTTCCATCTCCATCTCTTAACTCTTTCCTCATACTAAATAGAGTATTAGCAAATGTTGAGAGAGAAATATCCAAAATGCTTAATATGAACTAAAATGTACAGTTTATCATTTGGTAGCAAATTCTTTATCATTTGGTGCATATGTTGCTTTAGGTTCCATAGTACTCTTAAGATGAGGATGATACATTAGATTAGGTACCAAAATGTGATCACTTTAAAGATACAAAATAAATAGTTGTGTAAATCGAGATTGCTAGAATCATGTTCATTTACTCATGAATCTATTTATCACAGGGAAACTATAATTCAACTCGTGAAGCTTAAAACTCACAAAGCTCAAATTCAAGCCTTTCGAAGAATTTGGAATGGCATTAAAAGTTAAAACATTCAAGCCTTACGCATAAAAGCATTGATAAAGGATGCCCTACTTCTCGAAAAGTAGGGTGTTGTGGTGCATGCCATTGCTAACTCATATTCTTGTTGATTTAAAGTGATTTCAATTTTCAATTATTATAGTTGATGAGATAGTAGGAGTTGCAGGAGGTGTAATTTACTTGACATTTCTCTTGACCTTGAGTTTTGAAGTACTTCTCGATTCAAGTTCTCAGGTAGGAGATTTGACCTGTGTATTATTCCCCTTCTCCTATTAAAAACTAACAACTAATCTTACTAATGTATGTCATTTGACAAAAAAATAGAATAGTAAAAGTTTATTAAGAAATTTTATTTTTTAAAAAAAGGGTAGTGCTATTTGCCCGCAATTCCGCCTTTTGCACTCTCCCTTTTAAGTTTTATCCTTGCAATGACATAAATAGCCCTCATTTGGATTCTGTATTATTCATAATACCATAATTTTCCTTGAATAATCAAAAGCGTCTCATTCAGCTTATGAATAAATAATGGTTATTTGTATCATTATGGTAATATTAGTTTAAGGAGGACTGTGGGAGGCTATAATGGGGGTGCGAATAGCACTACCTAAAAAAAATTGGCCTCTACTGCTAAAAATGTGTTACTTGATGGAAAATAAGCATAAACTTGCCTCTCTCAAGGAAAAGATGAAAGTTTTGGAGAATTCAAGTAGTGGGTTATTCAAGTATGTTAGAAATATTATGGATCGAAAGGAGCCGTGGTCCAGCAATCAGAGAATGTGCTGGCTGAATATGGAAGGCATTCCAATTAGAGCGTGGTGTGAAAACAATATTACAAACCGTGGCAAATATTTTGGAAATGTCATATCATTGGATAATTTTACAACTAACAAAAATATCTTATATATGGCAAGAGTTCTTGTTACAACCTCTATGCATAAACCAATCAACAAAATACTGTTGTTGAATGTTAATAAGGAGATGTATCCAATATGTGTGAGTGAGGAGCTGGGTTGCCCATTTTCATGGTGTTTCAGTGAGGATGAGGATCTTATCTCTTCCGGAAAGCATGGAGCTGGTGAAATTAATAGCATTGAGGAATTAAATGATGAGAATGATGGTGATATCCAGCATATTGGTGAAAAGGAAACGCAGGCATCAGTTCAAAGAGGGAGAAAAGAAGAAGATGATGAGGTGGAAGCTGGTGTTGATGTCGTGGATGAAGGCAACGGGGATGTATTGGGTAGTTGTGCAGATGACGAATCAATGAGGAATGAAGTGGAGGAAAATTGTCTACATGGCACCGAAAAATCAGTTTCAAACTTCATACAGCTGGAGCCTAAATCTATTTCTAATTTGAATTCAAATCAGAGGAAGGAATCGAAGAGTCATCATGAAGAGGGTGAGGAAAAATATAGATGGGCCAATAAAATCATATCTGCTGAAGGTGGTAATTTGGAGGAGGATAATAATGAAGACAGTGAAGCAGATTACGTTGGGGATCAGAGTATGGGCTCGTTAGATGGGTTTCAGGCTGAATTGGGCCACAGTTGTGATATTGGGTTGGACTCAATGGGTGGATCGGATTCTAATGGTTTGGGCAAGTCTGGGTTTTATCCAGGTCTGATTGCACCTAGTTTAAAACCCGTAAAGAATCACAGTGGATCTAAAGACAGCATACAAGTTGAAAGTTTGGGGATTTTGGGATCTCAAGAACAAACATTTTCCAGCGAAGATGATACTCAGAAGATCGATGGTGGCGTGAAAGCTCAGGTCAATCCCGTTATGAAAGACCAATACTGTTCGAAATCTCACCAGCATATGAGAAGGAATTTTAAGCTGATGGTGGAGTTTGAAGATAAGAAGAAAAGGGGAAGACTAGGAAAAAAAAAGGGGAGCCAATAAAAAGGGGAAGAAAACTGGATCAAAAAGTAATGTAGTCAGAAATAATTTAGTGGAGGATATCGGTGAGGAAGAATTGATCTCAGACAATGATATATTGAATCGCAATAAGGTTCTAAGGAAAAAAGCTGAACAAATTATGGAACTAGGGTGCCTGCTGGACGTAAATTTTCATAATGATGATGAGGTATTTTTGAAAAAAGCATAGGAGGTTGTGGGAAGGGTTCGTGTACATTGATATGACCGTTTAATCATGTCTCAGAGTTGGTGGAGCACTGTAAAAATGTGTTTCCTCTCTTGGAACATCAGAGGAATGGGTAGTAAACTGAAGAAGAAGGTTCTTTGGCGCTTAGTGAAGGAACAAAGGGCAAGAAAGGTGTTAATAGATGTATTCCAATGGTGGCTTGGCCGTAGGTGTTTTCTGGTTGCTGGTGTCAGTTGGTTTAGCTTTTGAGTTCTTTGGTCTGGAGCGTTGAGTTTATTTCGTTGTTTGAAGGGGTTCTTTGGTCTGAAGCGTTGAGTATACTTGAGCTCTCTGTCTGCTGGGGTTTGCCTCTGATTGAATTGTGATTATCGGATGTCTTGATGGTTCTTGTATATGTGGGTGCTCTTTTGGTAATCTCAGATAGGTGGGTGGTTTCAGCAGGGCTGCTCCTTGGGGTTTTAGCTTAATAATGCAGCGTTGTTGTTTGGATTTTGTGCTACTTACGGGGTTGTAGATGTGTTAATAGGGTATATTCTGGTTTCTCTTTTTATCAAGAATCCTAAGTTGGTCTTAGTTTGCTTTGAGCTACTCTGGTCCTTGATATGGATGGATTGTTAGGCTAGCCTTTATGTTTATGTTGAATCTGAAGAGGATGAGTTCTTTATGTACTTATGGAGGACGACTCTAGGATGAGGAATTGAAAATTTTCTGAGTTTTTATAGATGGGGGTTGGTTGTGTAGTGGTAATGGCCTTTCTATGTCTCTTTTGTGTTTACTGGGGGAAAAAAAAAAAGTGAGTACATCTACATCTTGGTGGCAGCTGAGAGTGATGGTATGTTGTGAGAGTGATGGTATGTTGTGAGTGTGGGTCGAGAAGATATTCTAGTATTTTCAGTTGATCATGGGGCTTCATCTTGGATTTAGATGTTACTATCATCTGCTGTTGCAGTATATATGTGCTCAGCAGCTGTAATTGTGTTTTGAGACATTGGCTCTAAGTCAGTAAGGCTGGGTATTCCTTGTCACTTTGATTGGCGATTGATTATTGAGTGGATGGTTGGTTTTGTTGCATAATCGTTAGATCGCTTCTGTGTTTCAAGCTCCTGAATGGTCTTATTTGCCTGATTGTTTGGGTGGGATGCTTTTGGTGCCTAAACTGATCTGTTTAATCTATCAATCCATCTTTGTTGGTTTAAGGAGAGGGGAAGGTTGTTTTTTGTTCTGGTCTTTCTTTTTATCAAGAACCAAATAATGGTTTTAATTTGCTAGGTGCTACTCTGGCACTAGCTATGGTTGATCTGGTGGGCTAGTTTCTGTGTTCTTGTTGAATCTGTAGAGGATGGTTCTTTTTGTGTCTATGGAGGATGGCTATAAGCGTGTTTGAGACGTGTTTGAGACGGGTTTGCTATACAATTGGCTATTAAGCTGCATAGGCGAGTTTGGATAGGGGTTTGCTGGTCAAATTGCTACTAGGCTGTTATTGTTTCTATCTCAACATTTTTGCTGGTATAAGGTAAGGATGAGGATGCTTGATGATTAGTGTATTTTGATTCAGATTCAATGCCATCTTTAAGAGGTTCTTGGTGACTTGCTACAAGCCAGGATATTTTGATGTGTCAAAAGGAAAGCTCATAGCTAAGTGGATAGTTTATTGTTTTTGTTCTTTATGTTGTTTATAGGGGATATGCTCTGTTTTTATTTTGTTTTTTTGGTATTTTCTGGTTTTCTTAGGGGATTACAGGGATCATGTATTTAAGGGATGGATGTTTTGTCCCTTGGGTGGGTTCTTGATTATGTTGGTATGTCAGTGTACGGATTGTAATTTCTTATTATCTTAATATAATATATCCTATTGCTTATCAAAAAAAAAAACTTGCCTCTCTCAATGATTATGTTTTTAGTAAATTACCTTTTTCATTCACTACTTATCAAAAAGTATTCCGTACATCAAACATACATACCTAACAAGACACAACCACCCTATCATATGATAATCATGTGATGGGATACCATGCATTTTGTGGAATGCCTATGCCCAATGTATGGTACAGGTTCATGGCATAGATGTTTGGTGCACATACTCTCTCTCTCTCTCTCCTCCTATGCTCTCTTGATGGTAAGTTTTACCATAACCTATTTCATTCTTAGGTTACTTTATTCAAAATTTTACCTTAAATTTTTTTAATATTTCAATACATAAAGGTTTTAAAGTGAAGAGAAGGTGAGAATTTGGTGTTAATAACTTGATACCCACTAAAGTACTACTCCCTTTTTATGCATATTTTACTCATTGATATTTTTATAATATAACTCCTAGAGCAATTTTAGAGATACCTCCGTGCAAAAAAAAATCTAGGGTTAAATAACCATACGTCCCTAACATAAATCTTTTATACCATTATGACCAAGATTTTTTTTTTAACATAATAAATAAAAAAAAAGGAATTTGAAAATCTAAGGCACCATTTGGATTTGTTTTTTATAAGTACTTATTTGTTTTTTTCTTTTATATTTGCAATATGTAATTTCTTAGAAAAATTTTTAAAAAAGCAAATAAGTACTTATAAAAAAAAAATCCAAACTGTGCCTAAGGGACATTATAGTATAAAATTGGATTTCATGATAGAAAATTCTAAACTTAAAGACTTTTGGATAATTTTCCAAAAAATTTCTAAATGAATTAGATGTAACCACAAGAGGAAGTAATAAGGGAATTAAGTAACAAATGCAAAAGTGTAAGGGCATAAATAAAAAATAAAATATTGTGAAGGGCATTAGTGCAAAGCTATTTTAACGCTCATTTTGTGTTGAATTGCTGTTTTCCCAACAACAACAAATAGAAAATAAGTAAAATAGGAAAATGTTGTCTTACTCGCTATTATGATTTATACTCGCCAAACATGGCGGTGAGACTTGAGAGTAATCTATTTTGGTATTTATTGGACACCTGTCTGCTATATATAGCGAGTATAAGTTTTGTATGCATGAGAAGACTCTCTAGCAAATCTTCTTTAGTAGAGATTATTATTATTATTATTTTAAATACGGGGTAGGCCTCGGGACTCAGAAGCATGTGCAGTTTCTAACTTTGTATGGCTCATGAGTCATGTATATGATTGGTCCACTTTTCCATAAGATTATGATCTATAGTTCTTACCATACTTATCATTTTTTTCTTTATTATATGTGTCTGCATTATAATAAAGTTATAAACTTAGTTTTGAAAAATTCACCCTTATATTAAACATACTTTAATAGTAGGTTTTTCAAAATATCATAATAAAAAATAATAATTTTTTAAATGATTAGAAAATTCATAATTTTTAAGAAACTGACTATTCAATTATTTTGATTTTTGACATGAATGATATGCATCAAAATGCTATCTAATTTAAATAATGAGCCTTATATAATTTTACTTGAGGTGGACCTTATAATAGTGTCCCCCCCCCTCTCTCTCTCTCTCTATATATATATATATATATATATATATACACACAAAAATGATCCATTGGGGTCCAAATCCCATTTGGATAAATACGGTCTACTACTCATTGGGATAGTTGGGACAAGTATTTTGAAAAATCGACCGTTGGATTAGATACTCCTGTTACGTACGTCATGTCTGCCAAAAATCACAATGATTCAGCGGTTGGTTCATAAGAAAACTGTTTGTGAAAAAAACTGACACTTAAAAAACGATAAAATGTAAGTTTTTTTTCACAATCAGTTTTCTCATAAACCAGCCGTTGGATCACTGTGATTTTTGGCAGACATGACATACGTAACAGGAGTATCTAATCCAATGGTCGATTTTTCAAAAAACCTATCCCAACTATCCCAATGAGGAGTTGACTATATTTATCCAAATGAGGTCTAGACCCCAATGGATCATTTCTGTATATATATATTTGAAACTAGAAATTTTGATCTCTTACTTTTTGCTCACTCATTTAACAACAAAATTAACTTTGAATTCCACATATTTCTTTGGTAAAACAGTATTCAAAAAAGAAAAGTAATGGGAAGACTATGAATCTTTGATATATATTCGTTTTTCTCTCTCCATTTTTAAATTAAATACTAAAATTATTTTCACTAGGACTTTATAGTTAAAAAAATTCAATAAAGGCAAGATAATAATATCGTGCGATTAGAATGAGTGGGATGACCATCTTTATTTACTATTTACTTTTTCATTTTTTTTTTTTTTTGTCAAGTGGTGTACCTGAAAACCACCCCCAAGAGTCCAAGAAACACAGTATCGAACCTGGACCACTCCCATGGAAAGGAATGGGATGACCATCTGTGCTCAAGGACCAAAACTGTCATACTGATTCATTAAAAATATAAAATAGTTTTAATTTTCAAATTTTCTTTAGATAAGGATATGTTTTCCCATATGAGATAATGTTCGGAATCCATTCCACATGGATGAGAATTGGCCCATTTTTCCTTCAAATAAAGGTGGATTTTTAAGTATAACATTTGAACAAATAGGACTACTTATTCTCTTTTCCCTTTTATTATCATCTTATCAACTGTATTTCTCTTACTCTTCTAACTACTTTTTCAAACTCAAAATTTAAAACTAAACTACTTTCAGTATATACATATACCGAGCTTCTATTATAAAGTGTACCTTATGCAAGGTGACTTCTATGGGCTAAATGCATATCATATTTTGAAAAACTAACGATTGGATTAGATCAACTGCTTATGAATTTTATGTTCGCCAAAAATGACAAAAAACTAATTGGGAAAAACTTGTGATATTTTAAAGAACAAAAAAATCACAATTTTTCAGAACGGACTGTTGGATCGTTGTGATTTTTGCCGAACATGAAATTCATAAGCAGTTCATATGATCTAACGGTTAGTTTTTCAAAATATGATCTCCATTTGATCCAACGGTTAGTTATCCAAAAATTTGATGGGACAAAATAATATTATCATATTAATTAGTCCAATTGAAATAGAAGACTGCATCATTTAATATTTTATATGTGAATATCTACTGTTATTTTTATATACGTAGAGTGTGCCAACTTTTAATCTTATATTATAAAATAAAAAATGAATGAATTTTAGTCTTCTAATTGGTTAATTTATGTCAAAATACCAAAAGTAGTCATGCCATTACATTTTAGAAAACAATTAAAAGGATTAAGTGATAATAATACATTAGTTTGAGTTAGGAACGAAAACCCCTAGGGCCCCAACCACCCCCCATCCCCCCTTTTTTGTATCAATGTTTCTTTCATCTTCAAATTATCAATCATGATAACTATTCCCTTGGTAGTTAGGAAGTTTGAAAACTAGATCAAGTTGGGAATACTTCTTTAATATTATACAGTTTTTAAATAAATCAATTTATAGTTGATTTGAAAAAAAAAAAATACTTATATCTTATTTTTTGCACAAAATTAAATAAATTTATTAGCCAATAAATTGTACCGTCCTCACTTTACATTTCTCAATTTTGTGGTTTAGATTCAAGTTTTCATGAAAGAAATTCGATATGTTTCTTCCATCTTTTTATAATAAACTATATCTTTTTATAATAAATTATATACAAGAGTGCTAGCATTAAGTGTCGAACCCAAAACATAACAATACAAACCTCACCCTTCCTACCATTTGTGCTAGCCATGGTTGGTTGTGTAGCGTTGCTTATGGCTTTGCATTAGAAGAGAAAATTCCCGTAAAACCTATAACAAAAGGTTTGTATTTTTGTTTTGGTTTTTTTTATTTATCAAAATATAAAAATCTAATCTTACTCCTATCCTTCTGCTCCTAATATCATAGTGTTGTTTCATTCCAACTTAAACACTCAACTAGCACTCAAAGATAAAAAATTCCCATATACCTATAACCAAACTTTTATTTCTAAAACATAACCTTTCATAAAATAAAAAAAAAAAATTACATAAAGCACATGTACAAGCACTTTACAGCAAGTTTTTTTTTTTTATATATATATATACACACAGAAGCGTTAATATAAGGTGCACTTGATGCTTCTTGCATTAGGTGTTCTCTTGTAAAGTCACTTACGGTGTAAATGTTAGGAAACTGATCGTTGAATTAAATACTCCAATCATATATATCATGCCTGCCAAAAATTATATATATATTGTCCAACAACAAGCTTATATTCTTTGTATAGAAAAATTTGTTTTAGGTAAATTTTACAAGTATATTATATTATAACCGTAAAAAGGAGAAATAGAAAGGTTACTTGGACTGTTACTGTTGCCACTACTCCTTTAGCGGTTCCTCTTGTTGGCTGTTGCAGAGTAGGTGTTGGTGGGTTCTCATTTTTCTCTCCAAACACATTCATCTTCAAAATCAAGTTTCCATATCTGGATATAGCTTGTATTCTCTGTATATACCAAGTTTGTGTTGCTTTCATGGTGGTTTCTTTATGAGTTCTGATCTGAAATTGGTGTTATAGAGAGAAAAAGAGAGATTTAGAGGGAGAGAGATGGGGGAGAAGTCTGAAGTTTTGGAGGCTGTGTTGAAGGAAGTTGTGGATTTGGTAATTAGATCTGAACTTTTTGAATCAAAGTTTTTTGGTAGATATTGGCTAATGCTGTTGTTTGTGTGATTTTTTTGTTTTTTGTTTTTGGGATTAAAGCTTTAAACTTTGTTGTGAGTGTAGGAAAACATACCCATTGAGGAAGTGTTTGAGAACCTGAGATGTGGCAGAGAGGGTCTTAACACTCAGGCTGCTCAAGAGAGGCTAGCCATTTTTGGATACAACAAGCTTGAGGAAAAGAAGGTAGTGTTTTCTATTCATTTCCCTGTTGATTCAAGTGTTTTGAACCCTTTTATCTTCTCAAAATTTCTTCTTCTGGGTATGTTTCAGGAGAGTAAATTCTTGAAGTTTCTGGGGTTTATGTGGAACCCTCTATCATGGGTTATGGAAGCCGCTGCTATCATGGCAATTGCCCTTGCTAATGGAGGAGTGAGTGCTTCGCTTGGTTTCTGGGTTTTAACAGCAATTTTCTTTGAGAATTTGATTTTATTGAGTAGTACTTTTTTTTTTTTTTTTTTTTTTAGGGAAAGCCGCCTGACTGGCAGGATTTTGTGGGTATCATTACTCTGCTTGTGATTAACTCGACAATTAGTTTTATCGAGGAAAACAATGCGGGTAATGCTGCAGCCGCTCTTATGGCTCGTCTCGCTCCTAAAGCCAAGGTATTAAACTTAAGCAACATGTGCTGTCCTTGTAATTTAATAATCAAACCTTACTTTTTGAATTTATGTGTTTAAAACTCTGATTTATAATGTGATTCTGAGTGAGGAGGTGAACGTTTCATGTATAATTGATGTGATACATGTCTATATTCTTCACATGGTTTCATTTATAATCAAATTTTTGTAAAGGTTCTTCGAGATGGAAGGTGGAATGAGGAAGATGCAGCTGTTTTGGTACCTGGTGACATAATTAGTATTAAGCTTGGGGATATTGTACCTGCTGATGCTCGTCTTCTCGAAGGGGATCCGTTGAAAATTGACCAGGTGGGTTTTCTAGTTCCATTGTTTGGCATAGTATTTTTATGTTGAATTGGTCATATTTTGGTTGTTTTTCTGAATTTTCTTTGTTTTGAGTTGACAGTCAGCACTTACTGGTGAGTCCCTTCCCGTAACAAAAGGCCCTGGAGATGGTGTTTACTCTGGTTCTACTTGCAAACAGGGTGAGATCGAGGCGGTGGTCATTGCCACTGGTGTGCATACCTTCTTTGGGAAGGCAGCTCACCTTGTTGATAGCACTAACCAAGTGGGACACTTCCAAAAGGCAAGGAAATAGATATATTATAGTTTTGTTTTGGACTTGCCATGCTGTAATTTTCATGTTTTTGACTGCATTTTGATCTTGTTTTGGTGTTTTGTAGGTCTTGACTGCAATCGGGAATTTCTGCATATGTTCTATTGCTGTGGGGATGATTATAGAAATTATTGTCATGTATCCGATTCAAGACCGGGAATATCGTCCTGGAATTGACAATCTTCTTGTGCTTCTCATTGGAGGAATTCCTATTGCCATGCCTACGGTTCTTTCTGTTACAATGGCTATTGGTTCTCATCGGTTAGCTCAGCAGGTAAGGTTGAGTAGAATTCTTGGGATTACTATTTCACTGTTTTTGAGAAATCCACCATATGATGGAATATGTTAATTATGACTGCAGGGAGCTATCACGAAGAGAATGACAGCAATTGAAGAGATGGCGGGCATGGATGTGCTCTGCAGTGACAAAACTGGAACTCTGACATTGAACAAGCTCACTGTTGACAAGAATCTCATTGAGGTCAATTATTTGATGTCACAACCTTCTGGTTATATATGCATTTCTTTCTACATTTGAAGTGAAAATTTTTTGTTCTAATTTTGTGGTTGAATTTGTCTGCTCAGGTTTTTGCTAAAGGAGTGGATGCCGATACTGTTGTTCTGATGGCAGCTCGAGCCTCCAGAACGGAAAACCAAGATGCAATTGATGCTGCTATAGTTGGTATGCTGGCTGATCCAAAGGAGGTAATTGGTTAATATCAGAATACTCCATGAGATATGTATTTGGTTTCTGATATGCTGTTTGACTTAATTTGTTTATTTGCTTCTTTTAAAAGGCACGGGCTAGCATTCAAGAAATACACTTCCTTCCATTCAATCCTACTGACAAGCGAACGGCATTGACTTATATTGATAGTGAAGGTAAGATGCATAGGGTCAGCAAAGGTGCACCGGAGCAGGTATATCATCCTCACTATCTCCTTATTTAACTGTCCTTTATTTGTTATGTGTTTATCCTAATTCCTTTTTGCGATATGGTTTTCAGATTCTACATCTTTCTCACAATAAGTCAGATATTGAACGTAGAGTTCATGCTGTGATTGATAAGTTTGCAGAGCGAGGTTTACGATCACTTGCTGTGGCATACCAGGTGAATGAATTTTTGATTGTCTTTTTCTTGATTTGACTGTATTTCTATAACCTTTTTGTTGCTTTTATTTTGTTACTTTTACGTTTTACCAGGTTTGATTCAATATTTCATCAAAATAAATATTTCTTCCATATTTATGCAGGAAGTTCCAGAGGGAAGGAAAGAGAGTGCTGGGGGACCATGGCAGTTCATTGGTCTCATGCCTCTTTTTGACCCACCTAGGCATGACAGTGCAGAGACTATAAGGAGGGCTTTAAATCTTGGAGTAAATGTTAAAATGATAACAGGTTGGTTCTTCTCTAGTTGGTGGTTATGTTTTGGCTTAGGGCCGTAATTGAATTGCTATTTGTCACTGCCTGGGGAATCTTGAATGTAAACTAAAATGCTGTTGTATGTGAGCGAACACTTTTAGCAATCTGAAACTCATGTAGTCATTCTGTTAATGTGATTTAGATGAGGTGGTGCTCCCCCTCCCCAAACACCAAAACGAACAATCATAGTTAAAAGAATTAACCATGTTTTAGGGTGATTTATACTAAGTAATGCACCGTAATGTAGATATTTATGTAATAGTGTGAACCAATAGTTAATAAATTGAAGTATTCCTAATGGAATGATGTCTTTATTGTTCAACTTCACATCTTAATTTCCTTGGTTTTCTGTCTTTTAAAATTTAAAAAGGGTCCAAATATTTTTTAATAAAGGATTAGGTTAACAAACTTGATAGGTTTGGGCTTTTCTTGGTTCCCTATGAACTTCTGGTCCTCTCTTTATAATATTTTTTGGTCTTTAATATACTTGTTTATAAAAAAAACTTGACAGTGTAGGAACATATGCAACAACTTGTTTTCGTTTTTTATTTTTTATTTTTATATTTCTTCATTCTTGTTCCGTTGATATTGGATTGGAGATTTTTTGCCCCCTTCATATTCTTGTCATAGCCAAGCCTTGAGTTGTTGAAGTTTGTATTGATCTGAATGGGTGAACTTGTTAAAATTTATTGTTGGTGGTAATTGCATTACAATTTATTGCATTACAAAATTGGTACTAATGGTTGACATGCCGATCTTAGAAAGTAGTGTTCATGGCTTCATATATTTCCTTTCTATTCATAAGATGCTGAAAATATTGTATTCAATTGTCAACTAAAAATATCTAGCTTGTTTTTTGTTTTTGTTTTTGTTTTCTTAAAGGATCATATAAATTGTTCTAACTTCTAACAATACATTTTATTGGGTTTTAGAAAGAAATAGTTAGGTCTTGGAAACAATTAACAGAAATGGAGTACAGCAAGATCACAGTTCCTACCAAATTAGTGAGGCCAGCACCCATGAGAGGTTGATATTCGACATAAATTGACATTCGTAAAGGACACAAAATGCTTCTTGGCATTGGAAGTGTAGTGCTTTACATGTTTATCATGAGTGTTGAACCTTCTTAAATAGGATGCTTAGAGATTTTTGAGTACTTGTATATAGGATTATACGTGACCTGTGATATATTATTTACCATAAGAACAAAAGAAATGGGAAGAACTTGACTTCTGCATTCGTAGAGTTCCTAATAGAATTCTCAAATGTTGCCCTTGTTTATATTGTGTAAACTCCACAAAATACAGTGAACACATCAACACTATTTTTTCAGTTTTCACTATTGCATTCTTTGCACTTGTTTCTATTATTGCATTCCTATTGTTTATGCTGGTTACCAACGAAGATTGTGACTTCTAATCTTCTATCAGGGGATCAACTGGCAATTGGAAAGGAAACTGGACGCCGCTTGGGAATGGGAACCAATATGTATCCTTCATCCGCTTTGCTTGGACAGAACAAGGATGAGTCCATTGCTGCTTTACCAATTGATGAGCTGATAGAAAAAGCTGATGGTTTTGCTGGTGTTTTCCCAGGTATATTTTTCTTTTTTTGTTTTCCTGTTTTAAAATTAATTTCGTACTGTCTTTTGGTGTATGCGTAACAGAAGATTTTCAAGTATTCTTCATGGGTACATAAAGAATCCTTCTTCAGTTGTCCTTGGTCATATTGATTGGCTTGATATGTGTTTTGGTCTAGAGCACAAATACGAGATAGTAAAGCGTTTGCAAGCTAGGAAACATATCTGTGGAATGACTGGTGATGGAGTTAATGATGCTCCTGCTCTTAAGAAAGCTGACATTGGGATAGCTGTTGCTGATGCAACTGATGCAGCTCGTAGTGCTTCTGACATAGTCCTTACTGAACCTGGCCTTAGTGTTATCATTAGTGCTGTTTTGACCAGTCGGGCAATCTTCCAGAGGATGAAAAATTACACAGTAAGCATTGTTTTTGACCATAGTATAATATTCTTACAATTTATCTATTTTACTTTCAGCATGAATACTGTTTCTTTTTTATTTATTTAATTTTTATTTACTTCTTTATTTATTTTTAATTTATAGTAGTTGTTAATAATATGATGAAAGTTCATTTTTGATTAATTTATGTCTATTCCTTTTGGCAGATTTATGCAGTTTCTATTACAATCCGTATTGTGGTAAGTTACTAATTGTCCTTTTGTTTTCCTTTGGAATGTTTGTAATGTAGATGTCATCTTATGACCTTCATTCTTGTACCTCTCTTGTTGATGTATTACCTGACAAGGAATGATTAATACCATTTTACCTTGGAATGTGTTGTAACTTTTTCTTACTCTGTTCTACCTTTTTATTATGGTGACAGCTTGGTTTCATGCTGCTGGCCCTTATATGGAAATTTGACTTTCCACCTTTTATGGTGCTCATAATCGCTATCCTCAATGATGGTTCGCTCTTTCTTCTCCTATGCAGTGTCAGTGTGTGTGTGTTGCTTTTGGGACTATTGAGGCATTGAATATGTAGCAAATTAACAATAATAAAACAGGACAATCTACGATTTTGGCTTATAAAAAGTTGGATTTTTGGCTTGTCATGCATGTGGTGCTTTACGTTACTAACATTATTACATATCCATGTGTGCTTGTTTGGCACTTGACATCTGTGGCATTCTATGCTCTTGTTCCTCAACATAATAATATCCTCTCTGCTTTACTCACTGATTAAGTCTGCATAAACTTTTGTATCCTTGTTGCTCCAAGAAATGTTTCATCTCTTTCTATTGATATATGCTGGTTTTGTGGGACAACAACGTGCTTTCCTTGGTAACTCACAAGTAGTATGGCATGTCAGGTACCATTATGACAATATCAAAAGATAGGGTAAAACCATCTCCTCTTCCGGACAGCTGGAAGCTGGCAGAGATTTTTACAACTGGCATTGTTCTCGGTAGTTACTTGGCAATGATGACAGTCATATTCTTTTGGGCAGCTTATAAAACAGATTTCTTCCCAGTAAGTGACCTGCCTTCATTAAAATGATCATTAAGTTTGGGGTGTCAACCCTAGTTGATCTTCTCTCCTGCTAATTTTCCAGCGGACATTTGGGGTGTCAACCCTTGAGAAAACGGCTCATGATGACTTCAGGAAGCTTGCCTCTGCAATATACCTACAAGTGAGCACTATTAGTCAGGCCCTAATATTTGTGACACGATCTCGAAGTTGGTCTTTCGTTGAGCGTCCTGGCATGTTGCTTTTAATAGCTTTTGTGATTGCTCAGCTGGTAAGCCGATTGCCCATTCATTTCATCTAGTCTTCTTCAATTGGCCAGGAGGAAACTTTAATCTTCATCTTTTCTTGTGGGCAGATTGCTACTCTCATTGCGGTCTATGCAAATTGGAGCTTTGCTGCAATTGAAGGAATTGGATGGGGTTGGGCTGGTGTGATTTGGCTTTATAACATCATCTTCTACATCCCTCTTGATTTCATAAAATTCTTGATCCGCTATGCTCTGAGTGGACGGGCCTGGGATCTTGTTATTGAGCAAAGGGTATGAATGGCACTGGTTTGTTGAAGTAACTTAGCTAATGGGGTTTCCATTATTGACTGTTTTTTGATGGATACCTTTGTCATGTAGATTGCCTTCACAAGGCAAAAGGATTTTGGGAAGGAACAACGTGAGCTTAAATGGGCACATGCACAAAGAACCCTTCACGGGTTGCAGCCACCTGACAGCAAGATGTTCACTGAACGAACCACTTTCACAGAACTCAATCAGATGGCTGAAGAAGCAAAAAGGAGAGCTGAAATTGCAAGGTGGGCAATGTGACCACTCATTTCATTTTGACATAGGAATTAGATTAGATTTTTCAATCCTATGATATCTTTCTGTTAAATATATATATTTTTTTATTTTTATAAAAAAAATAGTAACGAGACTATGAAGATAACCAAAGATTTTATACTTTGGAGAACGAGAAAGGACAGGAGGGCCTTATTTAAAGTTTTCTCACATTTTATGGATACAAATTGCAAAATATTTGATAGATTTTTTTTTTCTTTTTTGCTAAAGTAGTACGGTTTTTATATTTATCTGTTGGTTCAGCCAGTTCTGATTTGGATACTATAGTATCTCAGCTTGCCAAAGGATTTGAAAGGTTTTCATCCATTTGCACCAGTTTGGATATATTTTAGGGGTCTTAGTGATCTCGGGATATTGCATTTTCTGTTTGTGTTAATCTAAACCAAAAATTCTACTTTTATTGATTTGTTTTATTTTCATGGTTTCTTGCAGGTTGAGAGAACTCCATACACTGAAAGGTCATGTAGAATCAGTGGTGAGATTGAAGGGGCTTGACATAGACACAATTCAGCAAGCTTACACAGTTTGAGGGAGAGCAATCTACCATTTTACTTTTCTACAAATGACACATCTAGTGCTGATCAGAGTAAAGACATGTAATCAGCATCTTCAAACAATTCACCATTTCAATCTGTGCTATTAGTTTTCCGTTTTCGGCACTAGGGGGGTGATGTGGTCGGCTCTTATCTATTTATGCCTCCACTTTGTTCGCATGACCTAAATAGGGATAGAGGAAGTCTTATTATGTTGTGGCATTCAATGTTTATATCAGTAAGGTTTTTGGCCTTTGGCCATTTATTCTGTTGTAGCACTTGGGGAACTTTTGTTAGTGAGGCAATAACGTTGGTCCTTGTGTAATTGGGAAGCATTGCTTGCTGATGGCTTCTGGTTCTTGCTGAGGTTGCCATTGGCTTCTGGTTTTGGTTTTGAAACAATTCAGTGTCTAATAGTAGATGTGGCCAAGCTTGAGCCTGTTTATTAGCTAAACCCCAGCTTCTTCATCAGTAGGGTGTCAGAATTTGATTCTTGCACCACAATAAAGGTGTCCATTGACTGATCACTGATGGATTGAGAACTTAATTGCCGAATTGGCCGAGCTCAATATGCATTGAGAACTTCTCTTTTAGTGTTTTCTTTGGGTATCCCAAGTTGTCATGTTGGTTGATAAATGTGTTTTCTTTGCTCAAGTTTGCCTCGTTGAGCAATCAGGCTTGAAACTAGAGAATGTATTGGAAGAATTGGGTTTTCTCCATGTCATCGAATGTTTTTAAGTTAGAGGTGGCATGGGAATGGATACTAATTTTCCACCCTAATCCCTTTGGATCTGAGAAAGTAGGAGGAAAAGGAAATGAGAATGCTTAAAATGGTTGCATTTCTTGAGCCTTTTTTTAGTATTTTCTTTATTCAATCTAAGCAGAGGCAAGTTGAGTCGGAAAACTTGACATAGAGAATGGCCAAAGAACCTCTTACATATATCTTATCAATGAGTTGGCCTGCTGATCATTTTCATATTTTAAAATTACCTGATTTTAGAGGACATCGAAACAATTTATAAATTTTGGTTCTGTACAAGAACGAATTATTTAAAATGACATGTTTTCATAAATTTTTTTTAGGGCTATATAGTGATAAATCCTTGATATAAATGTTTTATACCAGTTGGTCCAATAATTTTTTTAACATTCCAAATAGACAAACAAATTTGGAAGTTTTAGGGACCCCATGGTGTAAATAATTTTTTTTTCTTGTTACCATTTTTTGTTAGAGCATTGCTACAGGTACGTACCAATATTTGTTTTTTCAATTCCCATTTGATGTGACAACATAACTTGGATATGCCATGCAAGCAATTATGATTGTCAATCCTGAGTGTATTTTCACTGTCAACCTTGGTATATTTTTACTATCATATTTTCAATGTATTGGGAGTTGTCACCGATAATGACTCAGTCTTTTTTTATTTTCAGTCTTTTTTGAATTTTTACTGTGGTTTTTTTTTTTTTTTTTGGCTGAGAGTAAATAAGAAGGAAGTTCTTTTTTGGATTTTTACTTTCTTTTTTAAATTTTCATTGTCTTTTTCGGATTTTTGCTGTGGTCTCTTTCTCTTTTTTTGGTTTTCATTGTTAGTACACACACACACACATATATATTTATTTATTTTATTTTTTGCTGACAGTAAAGAAGGAGATTTTTTTTACTGTGTTTTTTTTTTCTCCGTGGTTCGTAAAAATAAACACAGTGAAAATACAAGAACAGTGAAAATCCAAAAAAATTCAATGAAAACCTAAAATAAACATAGTGAAAAAAAACTACAAAAAAAAAAGACAGTGAAAATACATCCGACAGTGAAAATACACCCAAGACACTGAAGATACAAGAACAATAAAAATACACTCCAGGACAGTGAAAATACGAGAACAGTAAAAATACACTTCAAGATAGTGAAAATATATCGTTAAAGATGATTAATATGGTCCCAGAACATCCCATGTCATGTTGACAAATAGGACGAGAATGCCTAATGCGGGAAAAATTACTGTTCTATTAATATGTTTTTGGGAACTGATTTTCTCTAATATGCCATTATGCCCAAACAGGCCTCATATCTACGATTGTGTGATATTAGAACATACATTCCATCCTGCCAAATGCAGTCGGGTTGGGATAAGCTTAGGGTTCGACTATCATGTATAAGGGAAATCAAGGAAATAAAAAAGGCTTACATTTAGCTTAGGGAAAATGATGGCCCCTGTGCTTTGAGTCTGGATCCTCTGCTTGGGTTTGCTTGAATACTTAAGATTATGACAAGTGAGAAATGAATGATATAATTTGAACGATGTGCCATAATCTTTGTATCCGATCAAACCCAAGTTGAGGATCCAAAATCGTGTCGAGTGCAAAACTATTTAAAGATTAATTCCAAAACTTCAACTGGGTTCTAGGGAGGAACTTTCATTAGGAGTTGGAATAATTATTAATTCAAAAGAAAAAAAAGAAGGTAGAATTAATAATATGCACCCATGTTTGGTTCATCAATTTAAAGGATCATGGACTCAACTTCAACTGATCCAACTAATGATAGAATTGGACCAGAGCCAGGCAAATCTCATCTTAAACCTCAACATTCCAGAGACCCAAAAACATTCAATTAAAGCTACAGAAAATTGAATCTAAATCAGAAAAGTCCATATAAATTCCACAATTTTATGTAATGAGGATTCACTATATATGTTTGTTATTAGCCATATAAAACTTACATATATCAGCTATGATGTAACATGAGAAGTTATCTAAACAAGCATTCTATGCCCCTGCTATTCAATAAGAATTATATGACTAGCTATGAATTAATTTTGTGTCAAACAAGAGGTTTTTCCAGTTTTTTACTTTCAGTGACAACTTCAGGGGTACTGCCTTCTTCTCCCTTGTACTTATACCACCTAGCACAAACTAAAAAGTAGCCCAAATTCAAGACCCCCATTGCAGCAATCAGGTAATAAAAGTAATCCAATCTTCCCCTGTTAAGATCTTCCGGTAACCAGTTTCCGGTCGCAGCCTTTTTCGTTGTCCTGTGAACTACCGATATCAAGAAACTGCTCAAATAACTTGACATTGCCATGCCACAATAAAACAGTGACCCTCCAATGCTTCTCATGTTCTCTGGGAACTGTTTGTAGTAAAATTCAACTTGGCCAATGGATGTAAATGCTTCAGCAAGTCCAGCTATTGTGAGCTGAGGAACCAACCACAGACCTGACATAGATGAAATGTCACCTTTTCTTGGCTCATTTCCAATTGGGTTAGTGTGAGCTAGTGATCTTCTTCGCTCTTCTGTAAATGCAGATACTAGCATTGTGATTACAGATAGAAATATGCCAATTCCCATTCTTTGGAGGATTGTGATGCCCCCTTCTTTTCCTGTGATTCTTCGAAGAAATGGAACGACGATTCGATCGTATATGGGTATCCAGAGAGTGAGACCCAACATTAAGAAGACAACATAAGATGCTGCAGGGATCTTGAAATGGCCTAGGCGTCTGTCGGATTGAAGGGCTTGGAAGACTACAAAGGTTTGCTGTTGGACTATTGCAACATAGTATATAATTGCTGCTGCCCAAATGGGCATCACTCTCACTAAACATTTTACTTCTTCTACTTGCTGCATGCTGCATAGTCCCCATGGGTTTGTTGCTGAACCATTTGGATTGATTTCGTCTTCCCCAGTTATAAGAATAGCTGCTTTGTCAAGGAATCTGATAACATTCATTTATTTTTTTGTTCAGTTGATTAATAAGCACTATTTGATTGAAGAAGGTGATAATCAAATGCAAAGTAGTTAAGTTTCCAGAAAAGCCTAAGCTGTTAGGTGCCGGATCCAAACAGGTATATAAATTAGTTATAGCAAGTCTTTTATTTAAAGCATCTCCAATGAGGCCGGTGCTATATAAGCTATCATGGCCAAAATTTAGCACTGACACTCAAAAAACTTGCTCCAACGGGGGCCATCTGGGGTGTCAAATTTTGGCAATAGTAATAACGACCGCCAAATTTGGCACCTCAAATGGTACTTGCTATTGTGCCATATCATACTTTCTCTTCAAAAAAGGGGGAAGTGTCAACAAATAACATTAAAACATTGGAGCACATATGTGCCAAAATTCAGCACTGATACCATTTGGGGTGCTAAATTTTGACTTTATCACATCAAATGACATGAATGTATTTGAGATTCTCTTAGCTGATGAGGGATAGAGTGGGTTTCTTTTGCAGTAGTTAAGATTGGTTAATAATTACCCGAATTGATTTGTATAAGATAACTTGGCGTTGATAGAGTGGGGAGGAATATAGTTGAAAAGAGAGATCCATGGCTGCACTGGTGCCTTTAATTTCCTCTTCTTAATTGCGACCACAATGACCTGCACCACACTAGTCATTGGACTACCCGTAGCTTTCACTTTCACATATATTTTAGAACCCGAAAAGAATAGTACACCAGATATGAACATCAAAACTGTAGGAATCATTAACCCAATAGACCAGCTTATGTCTGACTGCACGTAGACAATGAGCGTCAGCGACACCATCATGGCAAAAGTGAAGGTGAAAAAGTACCAATTGAAGAAACTGTTGATGCCCCTCTTGCCAGATTCAGTTTTTGGATTGAATTGGTCAGCTCCAAAGGCCAAGTTACATGGCCGGATGCCAGCAGCACCTACTATTAAAGATCCGAATCCTGTTAGCAGAAAAGCCATTTGCCAAGGTGTTGGGCCTATGCAGTGAGTCTCCTCTGCTCCACAGTGAGGAGGATGCAGCTTCGGTATCACGGCGGTTAGTGCTATTAGAAGCAATCCCTTAATAAGAAAAAAAAAATTGTACAGTATCAGATTTGTTCTACTACTTGTTTAGGGGCCTTAAATATTGTTAGTCTTAATTTAGATGCCAAGTTCATATATATATATATATATATATATATATATATATATATATATATGTTCGAAATTATGTGTTATATGTGAGAATTAATCGAGGATTATTTGTGGGAAGAAGAAGTAGGTAGCTTGTAGTACCACAAAAGAGGCAGCTGTGGCGAATCCCAGTGTCTTAAATCTACCAAAGTAAGTATCACAGATGAAAGCTCCTAGCAAGGTAGCAAAGTTGGTGGTGCCATTGAAAACATTGATAAGAGTTGTAGCTGCTATGCTCTTCATGTTGAAGACTTCAGTGAGATAGATCAAGAGATTGGACAAGGTGCCAATGGCTCCTAACTTTTCAAAGGTTTCATTCCCTGAAATTTTAGCAAATGGGTCATTTAGAAATAATATAATATAATCGTAACAACAAAAGAATGGTATGAAACCACAAAATATATATATATATATATATATATATATATATATATAATGTCTTTCTTAATTTCCTCAACATCTATATATCATCTTACCTATAATAAAGGGCATGGCTTTAATTCCTCTATAGTTAATCTCTGGCTCATCAGTTGTAACGGCAGCTTTCTCATTGTTTTCCATGGTGGCAGCTTTCTCATTCTTCTCCATGGTTTCTCTCTCTCTTTCTCTCTCAGCTTTTGCCTCTCTCTCTCTCTTCCTTCTACTTTTGCTATTTAGTGGAGTATGCATTATTAAAACCTATAAGTAGACCTGAGAAAGTGAAGAAAGGGTAGAACTATAATTGAGCGAGCCCAAATTTGAAATTTCAAGTGCTCAATTATCTTCCCAATCCCATCTTTCTTCACTAAGTCTCCCACTGGTTTCTGCTCCTATTCTTGATTGGAACACCTACTACACACCCCTTTCTCTCTCTTAGCAATTATTGTCGTGATGTGAAAGTTTTCAACTTGCTCTTGGACCACTGAGTCATCATTTTTGACTACCGAGTCGTTCACACGGCGTTTAAATGAAACAAAATCAACGACAAAGCTAGCTAGCTGGTTTCAAAGAAAAAAACGAAACAAAGGAAAAAGATTCCGCGTCTCTTATATAAATATATAGAAATGTAAGTTTTGTTTTTTAATACTTGATGTAGATGTTTAAGATGTCATTCATCTCGTCATCATCTTAGACCACTTTTTCTTCCCCATGTGAACTTAGGACTACATGAATAGAGAATTAATTAATTTGTCATCTTTTGGCAAGATACTTCCATGTGCAATCTTTGGAATACGGTACCAGATTTTTTGCACTAGGTCTAGATTGGTTCAGTTTTTGGCTTGTAATTTCTTATTCTTCAGGGTCGAAAACATTATTTTACGGTAAATGGATCGGACCTAACTTTGTATTGATCAAATGGTAAGAAACTTGAAATCGTAAAAATGGATTAATCAATTGTGCTATATAGTTCATTGTATCCTTTTATTTTTGGTTGGTATATATATATATATCGAACTATTTATTGAGAAATCTGTACGTACACGATATGATTGATGAAATGGATGCCATTAATGAGATTCGTGCGCAAGCGTGGGCTCGACGTGGACACAGTTTGCTATCCAATCTCCACCAGTGTATATTTAATGGAGCTTGAAGTCAGCCTAGTTAGGTAGGAGGTTTTGGTTTTGCTAATTATATGCTTTTGCTAATTAAGGAGCATACATTTTTGAGTTGAGGATGTCGATCAAGAAATTAATTTGGTCGGTATCATGATCCATAGCTGCAGAATTGAGATTTGTGTGGTCATTAGCACTTAGAAAAAGATCGTATCAGGCATGCCACTTGGAGGAAGTCAATCAAGCAATAACTACTAGCTGTATTTGATAAATTTATAAATCTCTTCATCTCGTAAGTTCTAGCATACTGGACTACGAGACCTTTCGTACCTAACTGTCATACCTACCACTCAAAGTTTACCCTACTCTTGCGTGAAAATATCCCATATTATCTACCCACGACAGTAAGGAGATTCGAACAGGGGACCTCTTGATATTTAAATTATTTAAAAAACAGTAGTTGATAGGATCACATGAATAAATCCTTTTATCTCATAGGTCCTATTGTCTTGAACAAGCTAACATCCTGAATCTTTTGAGCAGTTACATGAGCTTTTCCTCCTTAAAAGGACTCAACATCATTATGGCCATGACCAGAAAAACTTAAGCAGGCAAAACCCAGAGAAATTCAATTAAAGCTAGTGGAAAATGAAATCCAATTAAGATTCTATAATTTTTCTTTTTGACAGTGAGCTCAAATTAAGAAATAATTTCATTACATTTTGCATTATATTCTGCTGTTCGGTAAACTAGCTCAAGATACCGCTTGGGATGATGATTCGGTCGCAGATTGGTATCCAGATTGTGAGGCTAAGAATATATGGAGAAGACAATGTAAGATGAGATGTTGAATTAATTGGTGTGGCTAAGAGCAACTCCAACCATCACATGCAAAAGCTCATTTTAGGCATTTTGCCTCTTAGAATGTTAAAAATCAAGCTCCAATGGAGTAGACATCTTCCAATCCATTTTGCATCCTCCCCAAATGGGAAGACAAATTTGACTAGAGTATGAGCTCTAGGCAAAACTGCCACATCAGTAAAAATAATATTTTGAATATTAAAATATTAAAATATAAATGATTTGAATTCAAAATAATATTAAAATATGAATAATTGCCATTTTAATTAAACATTGTTGGAGTGTATTACCGTTTGAATAGACAAAGAAGAGAAGGAAAAAAAAACACTATTTAGGTATATTGGATATAAATTTTGCCTTTTGATTGGAGTTGCTGTTAGGCCAAAGGCTTTTGTCGGATTGAAGGGCTTGGAATGTTTGTTGCAACAACATAAGTAGACGATCCCTGACGCCCATATGGGTCCGAGCTTATTTTGTCTTCTAGGGTTATGAGAATCTGTCAACATCGGTCATCGTGCATTTTGGTGTCGGTTAATCAGAAAGTTATATGTGATTAAAATTGTGGGTACTACCAAAATGAAAATGTAATTCATCTTAATTTTGGAGATTAAAATATTTATAGAGAGGATGAAACTAATAAAAAAAATTAAAATATTTTTTAAAAAATGAGTTAGAGAGAGAAAAAATAATAAAAAATTAAACTATTTAGAGAGAGAGGATGAAACTAATAAAAGATATTAAAATATTTTTAAAAGAAATGAGTTAGATAGATGAAAATAAAAAAAAAAATATTAAACTATTTAGAGAGAGAGGGACCAACTAATAAAAACTATTAAATATTTTAAAAAATGAGTTAGAGAGGGAAAAATGATAAAAAAATTTTAAAAGTTAGAGAGAAGGAAACTAATAAAAAATATTAAAAAAATAAATCAATAATAATTAAGTTAATTATTTCGTTTTCATTAGGGAGGGATAAATTGTAATGATGCAATATAAATAGATATGATGGGAGGGGTATTAGTTAGATATGATTTGACGATGTATAATAAGGTAAGAATTGGGGATTATGTGAAATATTGAGATTCTGTAGTGACTCGTGAGATGCGGATTGAGGATTGTATGTAACTATGATGATTCAATTATAAGAAATATAATTAATATAAAATTAATGATGTAAAAGTTTAGTACATGATTAGACATAAAAAATGAGTGACAAGATGTAGCACGGTTTGGTTGGGAATTGGGGATTCTTAACAAAATTAAGAAATTCTAATTAAATATGGGGATTGAAAATTATGTGTATTTATGGGGATTATAGCATACATTGGGAATCCTGTGCATTGTTGGGATTATTCAATACATTTCAAAAAATTTGTACTTTTATTTTTATCGTTAAAGTGGCATTATAGAAATTTTGAAATTCTCATGAGGGCATTTATGTCAAAAAATATGGTCATAGGTGCATTTCCGTAAATATTAATAAGGCCGGTTCGTTTCCGTAATTGTTGCAAAACACAGTTTTATTTTTGTTAAATGTCCAAATTTAAATATTAAAACTGATTGATTATGTCAATGCCTTTAAGATCAATTTTAGTATGAAACTTTTGATATGTGGAGATATAGTTTCAACATAACTCGAAAGATATATGTGAAGGGATAATATTTTAGAAGTGATTTTATGGAAAGTTAATGCAAAAGGGCCTTTAGTTTATTTAGAAAGAGGGATGCTTACAAAATTTATTAGATGTTTTATATACACAGGTATGCTATTATATGCTGCATTTGACGCAACTTTGAATAAGGTAACATGTCTTTAGCTAATGTTGAATAGGTAATTTGATAAACCAACTGTTGGATTAGATACTAATATTAATTTCATGCATGCCAAAAATCAAATTAACCTGAAAATCGATTTCTCGAAATACATAGTCTGAAAATTGTGACAACTTTTCAGTCTTATGCATATCTATCTTATAATAGCATGTCTGCATAAAAAAATACACAATCTTCTATATTTCCTTTTTTATGCTTGGTTGTGGGATCAACTCAGCAAAGTTATGTAATTATTTCAATATTTAGAGATTGATTTATTGAGTTTGAGGCCGACATCCGATGGGGGACCTGACTTAGTATCATGTGGTACTTTTGCAAAAATCGCAAATTACCAGGATGAGTTAACTCATCAACTAAATATCCAATAAGGTATCACTTTCAAATTAAAACATTTTTTGTAAAAAATGATAACAAAAAATTTAAAATTACTTCAGTAAAAATACTCCGGTGTTTGAGTTAACTCATCAACTAACCAAATTAAATGAACATTTATGAGCTTTTTGTCTTTTCCTTTACGGGGGATTTCTATGTCTTATGGCTGAGAATTCGCCTATTTGTTACTCTCCTACCCCACTAATGACTAATCACTAACCTATTAATATATAAATTAATTAATTTATTGAACTAAACCGAAAGTTGAAGCATACTATTAAATGTCTTGGGTCATGGGTCACTAAAATAAAGACAGACATTGACATTAATCCATAAATAGTTAGCCAAAGTCATTGTAGCGTGAATGTGAGGCATCAATGCATCATGGCATTTGAAATGACCTGAATTGTATAGTGTAAGGAAGCTTGGAGTTGATAGAATTGGTAGGAACATGGTTAAATTAAGGGAGAGCCACGGTTGCTCCGGTAACTTGCAGCTGCCTTTTTTGAACGGCAGCCACAGTGACCTGCATCACACTTTTCAGGGGATTTTTCTCTGGTTTTACTTTCACGTGTATTCTTGTACTTATGAAGAGTAGTGCACATGATAAGAATATTAGAAGTGCAAGATTAATCGCTAAGACACTAACCCTATAGCCTAGCTCACAGTCCTATTTTTCTTGGGCCAAGCAATGAGGTGTCTGAGTCCTTACTAATCCCTACTCCTTATGTGAGGCTACTGTTCCATGGGATCGTGTAATGCTCGAGCTACTAACTTGGTTGGTGGTTGGTCAAGAAAGTTTGTCTGGTTTCGAACTTTGGGATGTCTGGGTTTACAGCTCATCTCTGTACAAGCCAGACTATCTCTTGTTGATTCCAGCTCATGTCCTATTACACTAACAAATGGAATAGGTTGCCTACCTTGCGTTGTATTGATCAAGTCGTACTTGGTAAGAAACTTGAGATTGTAAAAATGGAAATAATTGTTTGAGACCATTACATCTTTTTTATTTTTGGTCGGTATCGAACTATTTATCAAGAAACTTATTGATGTGGATCATGATGCACAAAGCCCATAAACTTGGAGGACATATACTAGGAGGGCCCGTAGGAATAATTAGATGTTATTGATATTTATTTTATTTAGGATATTTTTGTTTTGGTTGTATTTATCTTTTAATTAGTTTCCTAATAGGAGTATGATTGTTTTCAATATAAAGGGGATAAACCCTTTATTTGCAGGTAGACTTGATGATTAATGAATTTTCTCCCTAATATTCTGAGTTCTCTCTCTTTCTCCCTAATGTTCTGATTTCTCTCTATTTCTCTCTCTTTCCCTCTATTTCTTTTCTTGGTATTCAAGTTCCATTAATTGGTATCAGAAAATCACCACGATCCCCAAACTTTTCGCTGCCTCCATATTCATGTGTTGGAAACCCCACGTAGCTTTCTATCTCTTGTGTGTGTATATATATATATATAAAGAGAGACCCGCGCCCCACACCACCGCAAAACACCCCTATCCACGACTGTTCCACCACTGGAATACCTCCACAGCCGCCGAAAACATCAGCCGCAAAACACCCCTATATATGCAGGTATGGAGTGGAATTGAGGTTCTATGTCTCATGGTTGAGAATTCGCCTATTTGCTACTCTCCTACCCCACTAATGACTAATCACTAACCTATTAATATATAAATTAATTAATTTATTGAACTAAACCGAAAGTTGAAGCATACTATTAAATGTCTTGGGTCATGGGTCACTAAAATAAAAGACAGACATTGACATTAATCCATAAATAGTTAGTCAAAGTAATTGTAGCGTGAATGTGAGGCATCAATGCATCATGGCATTTGAAATGACCTGAATTGTATAGTGTAAGGAAGCTTGGAGTTGATAGAATTGGTAGGAACATGGTTAAATTAAGGGAGAGCCACGGTTGCTCCGGTATCTTGCAGCTGCCTTTTCTGAACTGCAGCCACAATGACCTGCACCACACTCTTCAGGGGATTTTCCTCTGGTTTTACTTTCACGTGTATTCTCGTACTTATGCACATGATAAGATTATTAGAGTGCAAGATTAATAGCTAAGTGCTAACCCTATAGCCCAGCTCACAGTCCTATTTTTCTTGGGCCAAGCAACAAGGTGTCTGAGTCCTTACTAATCCCTACTCCTTATGTGAGGCTACTGTTCCATTGGATCGTGTAACGCTCGAACTACTAACATGGTTGGTGGTTGGCCAAGAAAGTTTGTATGGTTTCGAACTTTGGGATGTTTGGGTTTACAGCTCATCCCTGTACAGGCCAGACTATCTCTTGTTGATTCGAGCTCACGTCCTATTACATGAGCAAATGGAATAGGTTGCCTACCTTGCTTTGTATTGATCAAGTCGTATTTGGTAAGAAACTTGAGATTGTAAAAATGGAAATAATTGTTTGAGAGCATTACATCTTTTTTATTTTTGGTCGGTATTGAACTATTTATCAAGAAACTTATTGATGTGGATCATGATGCACAAAGTCCATAAACTTGGAGGACATATACTAGGAGGGTCCGTAGGAATAATTAGATGTTATTGATATTTATTTTATTTAGGATATTTTTGTTTTGATTGTATTTATCATTTAATTAGTTTCCTAGTAGGAGTATGATTGTTTTTTATATAAAGGGGATAAATCCTTTATTTGCAGGTAGACTTGATGATTAATGAATTTTCTCCCTAATATTCTGAGTTCTCTCTCTTTCTCCCTAATATTCTGATTTCTCTCTAATTCTCTCTCTTATTCTCTCTCTTTCCCTCTATTTATTTTCTTGGAATTCAAGTCTCATCAATTGGTATCAGAGCATCACCACGATCCCCAAATTTTTCGTTGCCTCCATATTCACGTGCTGGAAACCCCACGTAGCTTTCTATCTCTTGTGTGTGTATATATATATATAAAGAGAGACCCGCGCCTCACACCACCGCAAAACACCCCTATCCACGACTGTTCCACCACCGGAACACTGCCAGAACACCTCCACAGCTGCCGAAAACATCACCGGAAGAAGCTGGTCGCTGGAAAAATTGTTCACGCGCCCTCACGCCCGATCTGCAGCTCGGCGCATGAGATTCACGCGCCGAAAGTCTTTCTCGCATCAGATCCACGCGCGTCACTTTCGGCTCGGCTCACGTCGCCACTGATCGGCTCGGCTAAGCTCGGACTCGTTTCTTTGACCCGACCCAAATTTTGACCCGTTGACCCGACCCGTATATTGACAAGCCTACCCGATTTGTTGACCCGATCCGTTGACTAACCCGGTTAACCTTTGACCGCTGACTGCCACGTGTCAGGACGTCATAGATTTTTTTGGAAATTGCAGTTTGCTCCTCACACTTGCTGGAAATTACCGTTATGCCCCCAAGCTTTCTGGTAAATTACAGTTTGGCCCCTTCCCAACATTTTTTGACGCCCTGGTTCTACTTTTGCTGTCCTTTTGGGTCAATTCGACCTCCACAGTGGAGTTTTACACATTGTTGCGCCTCGGTGAAAGGTACACATCTCCTTTTCATTGCAAATTTGTGGATTTTATTTCAATTAGTTGGTAACTTATTAAATTTGTGTTAGGTTCATTTTTAAGCCTTTTATCTTTTTCCCAACAGTAAAAAAAAAAAGAAAAAAAAGAAAGAAAATGAAAGTCTTTACTCTTGTCATCTTTTCTTTATTATTTCTTTTCATTTTATAGGCTGAGAGGACACCAGGGTAGATATCAGGATGCCCAACATAGACAGCCTAAGAATTCTCATGACAAGCCTAAAGATATCACCACAAGGGTGAAACTCGAAGCTCCCAGTTTTGATGGTAGGACTGATCATATTGTCTTTTTAGATTGGCTGAATGATATAGAGGAGTACTGTGACTGGTATAGGATGATTGACCTACAGCGTGTTCGCTTTGCTAGGATGAAATTGACAGGCAACGCCAAATGCTATTGGCAGGGTGTGTTGCGTAAATTAGAGCGATTAGGAGAAGGTCCTATAGTCACCTGGGCTGAGATGAGACGAAGGTTAAAGGAGAAGTATCTTCCCTCTTCCCATATAAAGACTTTGTTAGAGCAGTGGCATAATCTAATACAGAGCATCGCCAATGTTGAGGATTACACATCGCGTTTTGAGGGTCTTATGGGAAGGTGTGAGATAGAGGAGGATCCTTTGGTGACTCTTTCTAAAGATGTTAATGGGTTAAGATTGGATGTCAAGAGAGAAGTCACTTTACACTCTCCTGATAGCTTAGAGGAGGCCTATAACAAGGCCCGAGACATAGAGAAATTCCTTCGGGTTCCTAACCCAAGGCATTTAACTTCCTAAGTTGAGGAGTCTCCTCAGTTTCAGTCACCACTTCAGTCTGTTCCTTCAAGGGGGCACCCAACCTAATCTAGGACCTAGCACTTCGAGGGAAAAAAAGGTCGTCGGTACTTACAGTCGCCCAAGTGGCTCTGCTATTGAGTGTTTTCACTGCCACAACAAGGGTCATATTGCTACCCGTTGTCCCCATCGCACTCTCGTTCTTGATCAGGAATCCGATGACCCTTCTTCTTTCGCAGATTATACCCCTCCTGAGGATACTTCCAATGCTAAGAGGGATCTCGAGCTCGATGATGAGCCGAAGTAGTCCCATCTCGCTGTCATGCGGTGCATCTTGTCTACTCCTTTAGGGGAGGATGATTGGAAGCGCACGAGTATCTTTCACACCTTTGTCACATGTGGAGATAAAGTTTGTAAGGTTGTGATTGATGGTGGAAGTACTATGAATGTGGTCTCCATAACCGGTGTAGCTAGAATGAAGTTAAAACCCGAACCTTACCCTCAGCCTTATAGGGTAGCTTGGGTCGATAAGACCTCTTTACCGGTTTCGGAGAGATGTCTGGTTCCTCTTCAGATGGGAGATTATTCTGATAGAATTTGGTGCGATGTCCTCCCTATGGATGTCGCCCATATTTTGCTTGGTCGTCCTTGGCTTTTTGACTTGGACGTGACCAACAACGGAAGAGATAATTCATACATTTTTAAGCATAACGGGAAATCTATTTGCTTGCTTCCTGCCAAACCGTCTCCCACGAGTAGAAATCCCAAGGTTAAGTATTCCTCCCAACCTCCTGTCAAGAACCATATCCACGTCCTTTCCCGAAAGGAGTTTGTGCGGGAAGGACAAAAGTCTGGCATACCTTTCGTGCCTGTAGTCCAACAGTTACTTCCGGTTTCTTTAGAAAAGATTGTTGAACCTCCTCTTGAGGTCACTACCTTATTAGAGGACTTTAGAGATGTTATACCAGATGAGCTGCCACCTATGAGGGATATCTAGCGTGCCATAGATTTTGTCCTTAGGTCTTAATTATCTAATAGGGATATGGGAAATTTATTTAGGCGCCTTATAGGGGAGCGTCATGAATTGAGACTTAATTTTATCGATTGCGGAGTTTGCGTATACTGGTTCTGTTAATCGATCAACTGATAAGAGTCCTTTTCAAATTGTCTGTAACCTTTTCCCTCGCCAACCCTTTGCCACTGTTTCCCTTTCCATTGACTACCGTCCTTTCACTTCTACTGATATTTTTGCCCAGCACATTCATGATCTCCATGCTGACATCTGTCGAAAAATTGCTTTAAATATTGAACAGTACAAATTAGCTGCTGATGTTCATCGTAGGAAACTGGATTTTGATGAAGAAGATTATGTTATAGTGTGTATCCACCCTGCTCGCTATCCTACACATTCCTTCCAACAGTTGCATGCACGAGCCACCACATCATTTCGTATCATTCGTAAGTTGGGATCTAATGCTTCTTTAATTGACTTACCTTCTGATATGAATTTTAATCTTGTTTTCAATGTTGATGATTTGTTTCCTTATCGAGGCACTTTTGAGCCTCCTACTGTGCCAGGTTTGTCTACAAGTGGTTTTACATTTTCTCCTACCGCAGCTTCGGTGCCTGTTATCCCATGCTTTCCATTTCTACGCACTGTTCTGATTAGCGATTTTATAGCAGCTCAGACTATTCTGTTACATGGTGGTCCTTACCGACGGTATCTTGTTCGCTGGAGGGATCGCCCTGGTATTGAAATTACTTGGATTACGGAAAATGAGTGTCGGCGTCTTGATCCTGATCTTTTGGAGGTTTACCAGTGTTCTAACTCTCCGGATGTGAGTTTTTCTCAGCCTGAGGGAATTGATGTGGATCATGATGCACAAAGCCCATAAAATTGGAGGACATATACTAGGAGGGCCCGTAGGAATAATTAGATGTTATTGATATTTATTTTATTTAGGATATTTTTGTTTTGGTTGTATTGGTCTTTTAATTAGTTTCCTAGTAGGAGTATGATTGTTTTTTATATAAAGGGGATAAACCCTTTATTTGCAGGTCGACTTGATGATTAATGAATCTTCTCCCTAATATTCTGAGTTCTCTCTCTCTTTCTCATTAATATTCTGATTTCTCTCTAATTCTCTCTCTTTCCCTTTATTTCTTTTCTTGGTATTCAAGTCTCATCACTTATAATATACGAGAATTAATGGAGCTTGAAGTCATCCCAGTGAGCTGAAAGGCTGTGGTTTTGCTAATTATATGCTTTTCTTAAGGAGTACATATTTTTTGTAATAAAAAAAAAATAGTACAAATTTTTGAGTTGAGGATGATCAAGAAATTTGGTGGGCTTCATTGGGGCTTAAAAATGGTTGTCTTCAGGTGTGAAACTTGGAGAAGTCATAAAGCAAGAACGTACTGCTAGCTATATTTGAGAAATTTAAAATTTTAATCTAAAATTTCGTCATCTTCCTTTGAGAGGACTTTTTCTCTTTTAAAAGGTCATGAAACTAACTCAACATCATTATCGTCATGAACAGTTGTCATGGCTTGCTAGGGAAAGTTAACCAGGCGAAATAAGAGGCAGGTATGGGTTAATTTCAACCTTCTAAAACCCAGAGGAATTCAATTAAAGCCAGTGGAAAATGAAATCCAATTTGGTCTTTGCTGGGAATCGGTGGGATAGGATTATAAATTTTGAACATTTCAATAATTTTTCAGTGTCTTTGCTAAAGATGTTGGGCGCCAATGGCTCCCAACTTTTTGAAGGTCTCATTCCCTCAATTTTTGCCCCTCTCTCTCCCCTTTCTACTTTTGCATCTCTCTCCCTTCTACTTTTGCTATATAAGTGCATTATTATAAGTAGGTGTGAGAAAGTAGTTTTTGGCATGGTTGATAAACGGCCAAAGGATTAGGTTGCACACTTAGCTTTGTAACATTGATCAAATGGTAGTTGAGCAACTTGAGATTGTAATTTCAATTCCAATATCTTGAGCATTTTCCAAATACAAATACTGAAGCCCAATACAATGTCTAAAGTTAGGAATTGTTTAAGACCCTTGTTTGTATTACGGAAAGAGGAAGAAAAGAAAAGAAAAACATAAAAACGTTAAAGAATGTAATCTATATTTGTAAGTAATTTTTTTTTATTTTATTATTTTTCTTCATTTTCATTGTAATAAGGGCAAGTTATTAGATTTTGGGATCCTAAGCGAATTCTTAAAATGAGATCATACTACATATAGATCAAAAAATAAAAAATAAAAAATGCATATAAAATATCAGGTACATACACTCTGTTTTTAATTTTTTTTGTGGAACCCACAAGATCGAAAATCACGCAGATGCTTATTTCAATATTTATTAGCGCCACCTTAGTATTACCTTGTTATTACCCATCACCGTGGTCTGTGGATACAACCAAGAATTGACATCCAAAGAACTCCATGTAAAATACATGGCTTCAACTACGGCTACAATTTCTATATATGTATATATAAATCAATATGAACAATGGGTTTCTCTTTACTACGAGGGTTGCACTTCTGTAGGGGCCCTATTTTTAAATAAGATTTAGGGACTCTAGACAATAGTTTAGGCTTATGCTCAGGAACGGCCCTACCTGCTTGTATTTTTCAATGTCGAAATAGAAAGTAAAAGATTTTACAAAAAATACATATACAAATATTATATATATGTATTTATTTTAAAATTAAGGTCATGAATCTAACTCAGCTTCAACTTCTCAACATCATTATGGCCATGCATATATGATTGCCATGACTAGAAAAAGCTTAAGCAGGCGAAATTAGAGACAGGTTTCGATTGGCTTTAATTTAATTCAACCTAGCTAGCTTCTAAAACCCAGAGAAATTAAATTAAAGCTAGTGGAAAATGAAATCCAATTATAATTAATCTATAATTTTCATTATTTTTCTTTTTGACAGTGATCGAGCTGCTATGAAGAAATAATTTCATTACATTTTGCACCATTATATCTTTGGCTATTAATAGGCAAACTAGGAAGTTGACAGCAAAATATACATTGATTGCTTGTGCTTGCCATATATTGTAAAACTTGGAATGCTAGCTCATGATCTGTTGTTCCAACATGCATGAAATTAAAGTACAGCGATGCTATAGCACCAGACACTTTAACAGCGATGCATTTT
The DNA here is from genome assembly GCA_017140935.1 of Hamamelis virginiana. Classification (NCBI taxonomy): domain Eukaryota; kingdom Viridiplantae; phylum Streptophyta; class Magnoliopsida; order Saxifragales; family Hamamelidaceae; genus Hamamelis; species Hamamelis virginiana. Next base: position 1,063,758 of record JAESVK010000879.1, on the reverse strand, counting down.
TCATTAATAGTATGATCGATCAACTGTGATTGACGATCAAACGAAAGGTATCTTTTCTTCGCTGCCACCAGTTCCTTTATAAGTATACCCCTTAGCACATACCAGAAAGTACCCAAAATTAATGACCCCCAAAAAAGCAACCATATAATAAAAGTAATCCAATCTCCCTTCATTAAGATCTTGCGGCAACCAATTTCTGCTCCCCGCCCTTGCCGTTGTTCGATGAACTACCGATACCAAGAAACTACTCAAGTAACTGGACAATGCCATGCCAACAAACAAGAAGGATGCCCCAATACTTCTCATATTTTCAGGGACCTCCTTGTAGTAGAATTCAACTTGTCCAATAGCAGTAAATGCTTCAGAGAGTCCTATTAGTGTAAGCTGAGGTATCAACCACAGACCTGACATTGAAGAAATGGCACCTCTTCTTGAATCTATCCCCACTGTTGCCTCACTAAGAGCCAAAGTCCGCCGCCGGTTTTCGACTATGGCAGAAATAATCATTGTGAGTACAGCAAGTACCATGCCAATTCCCATCTTTTGGAGGACTGTGATGCCGGCTTCTTTTCCGGTGAGTTTTCGGAGTTTTGGGACGATGAGTCGGTCGTAGATTGGTATCCAGAGGGTGAGACTGATCATGGTGAAGATAATGTATGATGCTGCTGGGATGTTGAAGTTGTTGTTGCCGAGGGTTCTGTTGGATTGAAGGGCTTGGAAGACTACATAGGTTTGTTGCTGGACAATTGCAACATAGTAGATAATGCCTGAAGTCCATATGGGAATTATTCTTATTAAGCGTTTTACTTCTTCTGCTTGCTGTATAGTGCTTAGTCTCCATGGATTGGCTGCTGATCCGTCTGTTTTGATTTTGTCTTCAGGGGTTATGATTGCACCTTTGTTGAGAAATCTGTCAACATTGGTTGGTTAATGAGTATATTTATATATGTGTGTGTGATTGAAATTGAGAGTGATTTGTTTTGGTTAGATGAGAGGATGATTGACAATATTTAAGTACTAAAAGTGATTGTGGCACAAGGTAGGGGGTTTGGCCATTCCTGCTTTTGCCATAATCACTTCTATTATGAAAATTTTAATACATATTTGTGAAAAGATGGAATAATTTTTCAAAAGTGATTTTAATATAAGCTAATGCAAATGTGGCCTTAGTTAATTTACAAGGAGGGATGGTTACAAAAGAGTCATTAGATGCTTTATATATACATGATATTATATATGAAATACATTTTATGTAATTTTGCATAATTAAGGTGACCAGTTTTTAGCCAATGTGGAATAAATATTTTGATAAACTAACCATTAGACTAGATACTAATTAATCTTATACATATCATGCATGACATAAATCATATTGACCCAATGATCGATTTCTCAAGATACAGAATATGAAAACTGTGACAGTTTTCAGTCATACGCAAAATTACAAAAAATGTATCTTATAATAGCATGTCTGTATAGGAGGAAAGATACATAGAGATTGACAAAGGGATAATAATGTTATTCCTAATCAAAAGGGCATCTTTTACATATTTTTTTATTTTTTTATTTTTTTTTTGGGACTGGAAGATCCTTTAGTCTAATTATTGTGGGGTAAAGTACAAACAGAGAGAGCCAAATCTAAGAATATAGGTATATTGCTGTGTGTGGTGACTGGTGAAGGCAATATATGCAGGTGTGAAGTGGGGTTGAGGTTCAAATCTAAGACTATGATGTGCGAGAGAGATCTCTCAAAAGGTCTTGGTTAAATCAACATGTGAGTCGATTCGCAAACTTCTATACATATGATATCCTTTTAATGCGTGGTTGTCGGGTCAACTCAGCAAAGTTATGAAATCCACATGCACGTAATTAATTATTTTCAATATTTAGAGATTGATTTATTCAGATCCACATCCAATTGGGGACCAGATCGACCCACTATCCCAATCTTTTTTAAAATAATGTTTAAGATTAGTTCAATAAAAATATTCACTTGAGATAACTTGACCGTCAACTAATCAAATCAAATTCAAATTTAATTTTAAACTCGTTAATTTGTTGAACTAAACCTAAAGCTAGAGCATAGGAGTTCAGATATCCTCCGTTTGGGTTTCAGTGCTTGGATTTTGTTTGGATACTTAACATCATAACAGATCATATAAAGTAATAGATGAATGATATTTTTGGATAGCTAGAGTTTGGATCATTTGCTTGGATTTTTTTGTACTAGCTTAGGTACTAAGATCGTGACACATCATTTAAATATATTATTCATGTCTCACTTTAAATGATATGTTCTTAGCTACTCAAACAAACCCAAGCATAGAAAAATTTAAAAAGAGGTTTCAGACACTTTTGAATAATATATCATTATCTTAGTACCTAAGTAAATTCAAGTCTAGAAAAATCCAAGTAGAAAGATCCCTATATATATATATATAAAAGCTATATGTTCCCAAAAAAAAAAAAAAAAAAAAAAAGAAATCCCAAGCAATTAAAATTGGTTTATAGTTACCTGAATTGATCAGTGTAAGGAAGCTTGGAATTGATAGAATTGGTGGAGACATGGTTAAAAAGGGAGAGCGAAGGTTGGTCCGGTAACTCTAGCTGCCTTTTCCGAACTGCAGCCACTATGACCTGCACCACACTTTTGAGGGGACTTCCCTCTGGTTTTACTTTCACGTATATTCTTGTACCCATGAAGAATAGTGCACATGATAAGAACATTAAAAGTGCAGGAATTGCTAGCCCCAGTGCCCAGCTCACGTCGGATTGCACATAAACTATTACTGTCAATGATAACATCATGGCAAAAGTGTAAGTGAAGTAATACCAATTGAAGAAACTGCTGATTCCCCTCTTCCCTGATTCTGTTTTGGGATTAAATTGATCAGCTCCAAAGGCTAAGTTACATGGTCGGATGCCACCGGCTCCAATCACTAGTAGCACTAACCCGCTTGATAGAAATGCCATTTGCCATGCTGTTGGTCCACTGCATGTGCCTGCTGCTGTCTCTTCTCTTTTACAATTTGGTGGGTGCAGCTTGGAGATTGCCGCGGTTAGTGTGATTACAAGCATCCCCTTCAAGAAATTTACAAATGGAAATATTAGAGAATTAATTAGATGTTATCTAACTAATGACGGAGCAGTAATATTAGGACTTCCTAATGTGTTGAATTGACAATTAATCCAATGACTGAAGTTATAACACAAAGACAAATTCATGTACATTTGTATTTATAATATCACAGCCATAGTATTTGTGTTTTGATTTAAGCCCGTATAAGCTGAGTTCAGCCGTTGGAGGATATGGCCCCAAAAAAGGATTATATGATAAACTCAGAATGGTTTTTGAAGCTAGAGAATCCAAATTCACAGCTCATGAGTAAATTGATTAATGGGTCCTTGTCAATCTTTTTGTTTACAAAACTGTAAGTGTGGTTAAAATATATAACTATGGCCGGGTTGGAGAATTAATTAGTACGTACCAGGAAAGAGGAGATTGAAGCGAATCCAAGCGTGTTATAACGACCAAAGTAAGTATCACAGAGGAAAGCACCTAGCAAGGTAGCAAAGTTTGTGGTGCCAGTGAATACATTGACAAGAGTAGTAGCTGTGATGCTCTTCATGTTGAAGACAGTAGTGAGATAGACCAAGAGGTTGGTTGAGGTTCCAATAGTCCCCAGCTTCTCAAATGTCTCATTCCCTGCAATTTTTTTTTTTTTTTTCAAAAACGAAATTCAGATATGTCACTCATATTTAAGGAAATTAAAAAGGTTATGACCCAAAAAAAACCACCTCTAAGAATTGGAAAAAAGAAAAGTTTGAGCCAAGAAGTAGCTTTTTTTTTTTTTTCTCACCTATAACAAAGGGCATAGCTTTAATTCCTCTGTACTTAATCTGGGGCTCATCAGTTGTAACAGCTTTACCATCCATCTCCATGGTTTCTTACAAAGATCTCTCTCTCTCTCTCTCTCTCTCTCTGTGTGTGTGCACGCTCTTTGCTGTGCTTCTTATAGAATACTTACGTACAAGAACAGAGGAAGAGAAGATAAGAGTGGACCGAAATAGTTGAGGGAAAATCCTCATGAACAACCGTCCAACATCTTTCAGGCTTTCAGCCCTCTCTCATTGGACGAACGAGTCAACAGTGTGCATGTGTGCGCACTGCAGGCACTAGTTGTTTTAGATGTGACATCTTCCAAAAAATGCCAAGGATAGTAGAAAAGTTCACCGCCCTAATGTTCTTAGTAAAATTCATTTTTCTCTGTGTTCGCTTACTAATTTGTCTTGATGCAACATTTTCCCAAAAAGAAAAATGCTAAAAATAGTATAAATTAAAAAAAAAAAGACACATTCTATTTATGACTAAGAAATTAATAAAAAGGTTTAATCCTTTTTTCACTTTTTATTAACTTTAAAAGGTAACGTGTGAAATTCACATCATACACGTGAATTAATTAATACTTTATAAAGAGAGAAATGAACTTATCAAATATCAACATATGCTGATTTTCGCGAAAGTCAACATCAAACAGATTGATAGTTATTGACTACGTATTCTAAAAAGTTGATAATTGGATTATATATATATGTATATATATGTCACACATGCCAAAAATCACAATGATCTTACGGTCGGTTTTTTACTGATGTCATTGAAAAAAATTGTGATAATTTTCAGTGATCATAATTTTTCATAGTCTGTATTTTGATATGTTTGACAGTATGTATATGTATATATACATATAAATTTTTTTTTCTATTCAGTAAATATTCAAATAGTCGTTAGATCTTGGCCATCTTAGTAATCTAATGGTTATCTGAGTGTTTGATGACTTTACCAAATCCAGCAAATAATGATTAGAACATTTCTCTCTCACTCTCTCTCTCTATATATATATACTCTCTCTCTCTATATATATATAGAGAGAGAAGTATTCTAGTCAGCAAATGTCTATTCCATTTCTCTTAAAAATTCACGACCTCATATAAGCTTTTATATATTTTGTACTCATATAAGCTTTTATATATTTTGTACATACCTATAATTAAGAAAAAAACTTATCTAACAGCACTAACTATTGACCACTTAATTGGCAATCAGACTTAGTGGCACTACCATACAAAATGAAATCCACGAATATAGTTTAACGTCTTTCTATGTATGGGGCAGTGATAATGGATCCTTAAGGACAAATGTCAACCGTTCAGAGTGCAAAGAAAGTGATTGATGATAACAAAAAGAGGATACTCTTACAGTCTTACCACCCAAACTTGTGAACTGACCAGTACATGCATTCGATCAGTGTTCTTGTCCTTTTAACTCGAAAGGATATGTTGTGTTTATCTTATTATAGATTTATAGTTTAATTAATTTATTCATGCCATCTGGATTGTGACAGTTATTAGCATTGTTTTAAAATCCGGACCGTTCATCGAACCGAAAAATTTACCTGGTTAAGAGTCAACCGGTTCAACCGGTTTGTAGAATCAATTCATATATGCAGTCATCGAACCGGAAAATTTACCTAGTCAAGAGTCAACCGGTTCAACCGGTTTTTTTTAAATGTTTGTAGAATCAATTCATATATTTGAATTTATGTGCAGTCATCAAAATTGAAAATTAATAATTACTATTGATCAATCTTTATTATATATATATTTTTAAATGCAAGATAAGAATATTGTATTATTAAATTAGGTGCTTTGGTTTCTTTTTGTTATTTGGGATTTTTTAAGACTAATTTATCATTTTAGCCTTCTTGGCTTTAAGAGATATTAAAAATTTTGAGACTATTTTAGTCATTTTAACACCTTAAAAAAAATTTAATTTAAAAAAAAAAAAAAAACCGGGTTGACCGGTTTTTTAACCGATTTTTTGACCGGTTGAACCACCGGGTTGAACGGTTTATTTAAAAAACGGGTTTTGTGGGTTAAACCAGCCGGAAAGAGGACCGATTCTTGGTCCAACCGGTTGAACCGGCCGGTCCGATCCGGGTTTAATAACAATGGTTATTAGTCACCAAGATAAATTTATTTTTTTCTTTGTTTGATTTCTTTTCATTGTATTTTTTAATCATTTCTTTTGTAATAAAATATAGGGTATATGGCACATGACTGTGGGGTTAGGGTGCCGATCTAATTGGGATGCTAGCATTCTCTTTAATATAGGGTATATGGCACATGACTGGGCATAGAATTGGGCACGCTTCGTGGGTTGATACCGACCGCACTTTTTTGTGAATGTGGAGAGATAATGAAATGCAAGTCACATTTTTACTGATACGTTCCATCGTTTGCTAAGAACCACACGTTCCAAGAGATGTGGACAGAATTAAATACTATTCTTTATTAGTCACTTCTGTGTTATCAATGATCACGAGACTAAGGTACCTAATTTTCAGGACACCAATTATGCATATATGCTACACTTTTCATGGTCGAAATTAATTCTTTACGAACATAATTCATCTCCAACTCAACTAATTTTTTTTTTTTTTTTTTTTTTTTTTTTTTTTTCCGTTTTAAAGTCAAATTTCAAATTATTTCATGGAAAGTGATATATTTACTTTTCCATACCCAACGGCAAGTTACCTCTTTGAGGACTTTCAACCCCAAAAAAGTAAAAAACCCTCTCCTCTAAGAAATAGGATCGAACATCTGTAATTATTTGTTTTTACCATGCAAATCTCTTTGACAACAACAAGATACATCAAACTTGGGTTCCTTGCCAATAAATCGTTTGTTAATTTCTCAAAAAAGCCGATAGTCTGTTGGGTTAATAGCATCGAATTTATTTATTTATTTTTCTTTTGGGATGGGGGGAACATCGAATTTTTTGGTTGAGTACATGAAAGATATTTTTTCATTAATATTATTAAGAATTAGAGTAGGGGTAGATTTCTGTTGTAAAACGAAAAAACAAAATCTAGAATTTTCTTTGGCCTGAACCTTTGAAAAGAAAGGCAATCATCTCTTGATCTATCTCTCCTTATGTATACAATAGCACCAACATGCATAATTTATCAATAAAGTCTCATTTAATATAAATTATAATTTTATAAAAAATTATTTTGATAAGATGATCTCAACCGTTTGATTTTAAATAAATTTATAGAGACATAGTATATACTTTAATACATAAGAAATGTTAAAATATATATTAAAAGAGAAGAAAGAATCAAGTGGGATGTACTATAAAAAAATATCACATAGAAAATGAAAGGTCGAGTGGAATCATGTTTTTTTTTTTTTTGACAGTAAAGAAGAAGAAGAAGAGGAGGAGAAAGGCAGAGAAGAAGATTACTATTCTTTACAGTAATAAAAGCACTTTAATTTTTTTTTAATAATAAAAAAAATGGTAAAAACCTATAAAAAAAACCCACATTAAAAATCCAAATAAGATAGTGAAAATACAATAAAGCACAATAAAAATCAATAAAAAATGAAATGAAAACTCAAAAAAACTCAACAAAAACCTAAAATAAACACAGTGAAAAAATATATATATATATATAGTAAAAACCAAATGAAAACTCAAAAAAACTCAATGAAAACCTAAAAATAGACGGTAAAAATATACCCATGATAGTGAAGATACATGCGACAGTGAAAATACACCAAAGACACTGAATATACAAGGACAGTGAAAATACACTCCAGGACAGTGAAAATACAAAGACAATTAAAATACACTTCAGGATAGTGAAAATAGAAGACAGTAAAAATAAAAATACACTTCAGAATAGTGAAAAAAGAATACAGTAAAAATACACAGTTAATTATGGTTAATGTGGTCCCAAACATCCCACGACATGTTGACAAATAGGACGAGAATGCCTAATGCGGAAAAAGTTACGATAAAAGTAGCATTTTCCATTATTAAACCGATCTCTAAAATTTAAAATTTGAAAGATAGAACAAGCTAGGGTAGCAGCAGTCATGGAATCAAAGGGAGATTAGTACCTTCCTGAAAATTTAGATAGGAGTATGTTGCAACGGATACAAATGCCCATGCTTCATCCTCGTCAAGCAAGAGACCATCTGAAGATTGCTTTTCAAGGAAGATAACAAGGAATATTGCTTCAAGTAGTAATTTTTTTTTGAGATTAGAGCATAACACTAACAATAGAATAAACTTTCTAAAAGCTAGAGAGATGCTCTTGCTTTTAAGGATTTTTTTTTTTTTTTTTTTGGATACGAGGATAAATCCTCTCGGTCTGTCCTCTTACGACTTCGGAATTGATACCTAATGTTGTTTAATCAGAGCAGAATCGAGGGGCAAACCCCGGATGTGTGCACAGACTCCTCAACACACACACCAATAAGACACGGAGGCGTATAGTGGCGGGGATTTATGCCCACACCCAGATTCAGGAATTGGTTACCCGTCACTGGAGGCATGTCCTACCAATTTTGATATGCTGTACGCCTGGGGAGCTGGTCCCAAGATTCGAACCCATGATCTCACCTTGATTTCCAAGGGTTTTTGGCCAAGTGATCTACCCCTTGGGGTTATTGCTTTTAAGGTTACCTCACACAGTATCAGATGATGACCCTCCATGTAAAATGCTCTACAAATATATCCTTAATTGTAACTTATTCCTCTCCACCACGTACTTTCATCTTCACGTTTGCTTTTTTGTCCAACAACCATGAATAAGAAATCCCACATGTATATGTGATAATTTAACTATGATTTAATCAAAACAAATAACTTTGATTTGATTAATCACAATTAATAAACGCTTTAATCGGGAGAAATGGGTTTCAATTTATTTGTGATTAAATCGTAGATAGATAAATGTAAGTATGACCATTGTGAGTATTTCATCTTTTAATGCAATTTTATTTTCCAACAAACTCATGTATTCAATTTACTTTAATTTCTTCATATTTAATTTCACTTTTTATTTAAGATTTCAGTGCCTTTTAGACATTCCATACTTAGAACCCATAGTGTATCAACATCGACTCTCATACAATCGTCTGAAACACTTAGAAAATAGGGACTGAGTTGGCATTTGAGACCAACATTCTTAATTTCATTGGCCTATAAGGTATCTGAAGTCATGTATTAATGATCTCTTGGACTATTAGAGTCGTATAAATCATCTCTTGGACTATTAGTGTCGTATACGAATCATCTCTTAATTTCATTGACCTAGAAGGTATCTGAAGTCGTGTACGAATCATCTCTTGGACTATTAGAATCCTGCAGGCACACTCGCGCAACAATCAAAGATTGTTTTTTGTGTATATACAATTTTTGGTTTTTTTTTTTACTGTGTGCTAGTGAGATCCGAATGTAATGAGAACCATCCTATCCTAGCAACTATGGTGGCTGAGCACTGTGCCGAACTTGCTCTCATATCTGAAACGACTTACAGATAAGATTTGTCTAAAAGAGCAAATTGCTTGAGAAGATGAAATTTGTATAAAAGGGAAAATTTGTCATTTTAAAAAAAATTGGATATCCCCCAGTCTTTTCTTAAATCCTGAGGACCTTAGAAGTTAGAATCAAACTTTTGTCGGACCAATATTTCTTGCAAAAAAGTGTGAGACATTTTTCTAATAATTCCTAAAATAATCAAGATACGAGGGATGAAAATAGTAAGGAAGTGAGATGCATGAGACCCACATGTGTAATTGATAGAGAATATTAACAAAATTAATTTTCATTAATTAAGGCACCGTTTGGATTTATTTTTTATAAGTACTTATTTGCTTTTTTAAAATTTTTCTAAGAAATTATATATTGCAAATTTTTAAAAAAACAAATAAGTACTTATGAAAAACAAATCCAAACGGTGCCTAAATTCGTTGAATTAATATTATAGTATCACATCATTTTAAAATGAGACTAGAACTAATAAATTCTTAATAACAAGAGAATATGATAGTCCGTCGTTATTATTTGCAATGACAGATACCATTTCTACCATTCTTAATAATTTCCACTATTATTTTAGATCTACTATTATTTTTAGTGGTTGGATTGACTGTCATTAGTTTTTGCAATGACAGACATGTTAAACGCACTTTTAAAGAAAATGAGATGGAGAAAGATTACGAGAGTGCCACACATCAGCATATTGTTTTATTTATATTAGTATAGCGACAGGATCCTTTTACACATAGTTTTATTTTTAATTTGAGACGCAAATTAGAAAACCAAGACACAATGAGAGGAGAGGAGGCATGCTGTATAGTGTATGCGCAAATCCAGTTTCAGAATCTCAAAATTCAACCCACGCGCATGGACGCCGCCGGCCAAATTAACACAATCAAACAAAACCCGAGGTGTTTTTTTTTGACTTGAATTGCATGGGCCGACTCCAATTTGAGAGAGTGGGCTTGCATCCCCAATGACAGCAACATCTTGTTTTCATCAATAGCTCCATCATTGGAGATTGGAATTGAGACTTATCATGAGCTTGCTTGTTTCTTGTCTTTTGTGCCATCTATAAGCTTGCGGTGGTTTAGATATTTATTATTATATGTTTGTTTAAAGAAACGGGTCTAAGGCTCTAAGCTCTATCAAGCATGTGACACTTAACAACCCAATGATTGCTTCTCCCACTTTTCTCAATTAGTTTGTACTAATATATTATTATTATTGTTGCTGTTTTTATAAATAGATCTTTTAATTTAAAATATCTCATTAATCATGATTCGTTTGTCAATATAATACGCAGATGAGAGATAGAGTTCCTGTCTTTTCACAGTGAAGTGTTTATATAGAAATTTGATTCCTCTACGAGTGACGAGAGTCTGTAGAAAGAGATTCAATTTATCAATACAAACTTCTTTTCAACTTAATTGAAAGAATTAAAAGCATTGATGTATCAACATATTGATTTACTGAGAAAAAATACTAAATATAATGGACATCCATGGCCTAGCTTGTTGATTCTTAAAAGGATACTAAGATGGGATAATAGAGTAAAACAAAGAGAGTATATACCCTTATTCAATTAAATTTTGAACTTCCTCAACAAGGGTACAAGTCTAATATTTATAGAACAAACCCTGAGTCCGGAAACTAGTAATAAATTAGGAAAAGTAGAAAATATCAATAATAACAAAATAAAAATGAAAAAAAGTTCTACTTTTACATGCAATAAAACTATTCTAATAGTACGTCATAATCATAAAAATAAAAACAAATTTGAATCCTAACCTGTAGCACCAAACACTTTAATCCGAAATTAAAAATTATCCTGATGTGTCCTGTTTTGAATGGTGAAATCTCTTATTTCAAACTGTTTCTCTATTTTTCACACACTACTCAAATGATGACACATTATGATGGTTTTTAATTTCGGATTAAAGTATCGGGTCATATAGAATTATTGATTAAAATAATGCAAAGCAAGAATTGCCCAAAAATATTAAGATTTTACTAAAAATTGCCTAATTAAATGCCCTTCACTTGGCCCCTTTTTAGGTTCAGAACTTATCTTTAATAGTATGGTTGTTGAGCACAAGGATGACTAGGAAAAAAAAAAAAAAATTCCTTTTTTGAATTGGGCTGGATGACTGGATCGCGAAAATTGGACACGTGTGTAAAGTCATAGCCATTGAAAATTAGGTCGGTCATTTTCACATTCTGACTTATTGATACCAGATGGTCCTCTAATGAAACTTTTCCACTAAGCACCGTGCCATCACCTCCTCTCAAATATTAAAATATTGTTATTATTATTATTAAATTATGGGGAAATTGACCAAAGGTGCCGCTTTATACTATTTTCATGCTAAAAGTTCTCTAAGAAATTTTTCATGAGAAAAGTTCTTTTGACATGAATTAGACAAAAATACTCCTCCTTCAAAATCACCTTTATGACGGATCTTTCTGTCTTTCATGATTCCATAGAATTTTTTGATTCGTCATTTATATTCATGAATCATTCATTCTAAGCACCATTCTATATAGAAATCTATTAATAAATCTATTATATAAATCTATAAATCGATATTACTATACTAGATAGTACTATATTAAATATTCTATATTAAATATTAATATTTTAATAAAAATAATAAATATATTAGATAATAATAAATAGATAACTAAAATAATAATAAATTTCTATAGATAAATTTATATATATAAATCGAAAATAATACGAAGGATAGGATCCTTTCAGGGAATGATTTGTCCGCCTGAAAAAAGGTTAAACTCCATTTCTTCCACTTTCAATCATTGATTCACTAGTTGTTAAGATGAGATATGCCCATCTCACACTAAGCCGGGAAATTAACAAACGATAAATATGAGGGGATCAACAAGTTATCGAAAATGGTTTTTTCTTTAAGAATTTGCTTCAGGGGACAAGTAGAATCTCTTCATCACATGATTTGATGAAATATCTTAGATCTATGTCGAATTGGTAAGTACATGTATCAATCAAGTGAATTTCGTTCTGATAGGGGTCAATTCAATAAAAGAAAAGTAATTCGAGTCACCTACACCTCAACCCCCGAGTTCACTACGTTGGAACATTAGATTTACTACGTCGGAATTCCATATTCATTACACCGGAGCCCCATTTCACTACGTCGGAAAACTCAATTCACAACACTGAAACTTGATTTCGTTACTCCGGAAAATTCATTTCACTATGCTGGAAACACATTTCACAATGCCGAAAATACGTTTTGCTACACTGGAATTGCAATTCACTACATATTCTTCATTCATTTTCCATTTTTTTTCTATTAGTTTTCTCAGCAACCAAAAAAAAAAAAAAACTAAAATTTTCTTTTCCTTTATTTTCTCATAAACCAAACATATACCGAAATAGTTCAATTGCAGAGACAAAGAGGAGAGAGAAAGAGAGATTAGAACAACCCATGGCAACTCATATGATTTTCCCAACAACCAAACAAAAATTGATCCACAAAAAATACAAAAAAAAGGAGCAGTTGAAATTAATCACAGCAAAAAATCAATTCCCAAAGATTAGGCGTTGCAGATTGTTTGGCATTGACACGAAGAAGAAGAAGAAGAAGAACGACCAAATTGGTCGGCACATAGATGCATTGCAGATCAGCAAATCAGCAGTGACGATAATCTCCAGTGAACCCTAGGTTTGATGCAGACTTCTCTACGACATGTGGTGGTTTCAATCTTCGACAAAGCTCAGATCTGATGTAGATGACTTCGATCTCTCCTCTCCCTCTCTCTCTACTTCTCCCTTTTTCTCTCACCCAACTATGTGAGAATAAGCAAGCTCAGATCGAACTGAAAATACCTTCATTCTCTTCAGTTTCTTACTTTCATCCTCGATATGATTTTTGTGGTAGATTCCGTCCACCGTGGAAGCTAAGGATGCAACTAAATCTACCGCAATGGAAGCTGCGATTGGAAAATCTCATATGAGATCCATGCTGGAGATGAGAGAGATTGCCACTGTAGTGAACTGGGGCATCTCTGATCATCTTCGCGCCACCGCCGTGGATTTGATCTGGTTGCTAGGGAACTTTGTGCCATCACCATTTGTCACGAGAGAGGAGAGAATGGGTTTGAGGTCCATGTATATTGAGATCTGGATTGCTTGCCGGCGGCGATGGAGAGGTCACTGGAACGATTGCCTGCATTAGGGGATGTAGATGATATCTGCCATGACTGGACTGTGGGAGAAGAAGAAGAAGAGAAAGTGGGCATGAGACTGATTTGGATGAGATAGAGAGAGAGAGAGAGAGAGAGAGGAGAGAGAGAAGAGACAAAGAAAGAAGAAAATATAATTTTGAGGGTATTTTTGCCAATAAAAAAATAGATTTGATGAAAATAGGACTTTAGTCATTAAAACTTTTTTAAATAAGACTTTAGTTATTAAAAATCTTAAATGAGGACTTTATACAATAGAGGTTTCTAAAATAGGACCTTTGGCCAAATATCCCTAAAATTATTAATTTTGTGTTTTGTCACCCTGCAATAAGACCATGGTAAGACCACACACTCACACAGGATGAGCTATAAATCAATGCCCAGGTCGCCCTGTTTTTTCTAGCCCAAATGGTACCATACTTGTTCTTTACATCTAAGGTTTGTGGGTTTGAACCTTCAATGTCTCCAATAGGGAAGATCTTCCATCCACATAATTTCAAACATCTATGCAACTCCATTTTGGAACCTAATCACAATCATGCATTTACCCATATTGAGTTTCTAGCCTTCTTCCTATCATTGTTGTTGCTACTAAGGGGCCGTTTGCACTAGTTTTTTCTAAAATCATTTTTGGAGAACAATTTCTTCACACATTTCTTTAACATTATGTTCAAATCATGTTTTCACATATAAAATTTATATATCAAAAGTGCTTGTGGCAAAAGCTGGAGCGAGCACCTAGCATTTGCCACAGTCACTTCCTGTATGAAAATTTTGCCCTCCATCCTATTATCTCTCAAGTTGTATAAAAGTGATTATTATCCCACCTTTTAGAATTAGTGGAATTTTAAACTTCAAAAATGATTTTAAGAAAAGCTAATGCAAACGGTCCCTAAATACATAATGGCTAGCATAGAGGGCTTCTGGGTCTTTTATTTGCAACCCAACTGTTCCAGTATGGTGTCTATGAGTGTTTTGAGAAATCTGCTACCAGACATTTTCCATGTGAAAGGGTCAGGAACCCAACTCAACATCATTTTTGGCTATGGTTGCTATGGCCAGGCAAGCTTAAACAGGCAAAATTAGAGCCAGGTTTGGGTTAATTTCAACCTTCTAAACCCAGATAAATTCAATTAAAGCAAGTAAATCGAAAATGAATTCTAATTAAACTTCTGTAATTAACTTTCATTATATTTTTTGCCTTCTTTGGCTATAACACGAAGTTGGCAACAAGGATACACCATTTTTATTTTATACCGGCTGTAATAAATACATTGCTTTATCTTGCTTTGTAAAACTTTGTATGCAGAGTTGTTCCAACATGAAAATTATGATTTTTTTTATGAACCGATAATCAAACGAGAGTTTTTTCAGATTGCCCTTTTTCCATGGACACTTCAAGGGTGCTAGCTCCAGTCCCTTTGTACTTATACCACTTAGCACATACCAGAAAGTAGCCAAAATTTATGACCCCCAAAGCAGCAACCAGGTAATAAAAATAGTCCAATCTCCCCTTGTTAAGATCTTCTGGCAACCAGTTTCCAGTTGCAGCCCTCATTGTCATTCGATGAACTACCGATAAAAAGAAACTATTCAAGTAACTCGACCCTGCCACACCAAGAAATGAGAAAGACCCACCAATGCTTCTCATGTTTTCAGGGAACTCCTTGTAGTAGAATTCAACTTGGGCAATTACAGTAAATGCTTCAGATATTCCTACTAGTACTAGCTGAGGTATCAACCACAAACCTGACATGGAAGAAATGGCACCTCTTCTTGAATCTAGCCCCACTGGTGGCTTAGTAAAAGCCAAAGTCCTACGTCGTTCTTCGACTAAGGCAGAAACAAGCATGGTGACTACGACGAGAACTAGTCCAATACCCATCTTTTGGAGAACTGTGATTCCACCTTCTTTTCCTGTGAGCCTTCTGAGTCTTGGGACAATGATTTGGTCATAGATAGGTATCCAGATTCCAAGGCCAAGCATGGAGAATATAGTGTAAGACGCGGCGGGGATCTTGAAATTGCTATTGCCTAGGCGTCTATCGGATTGAAGAGCTTGGAAGACTACATAGGTTTGCTGCTGAGCTAAAGCAACATAGTAGAGAATGGCTGAGGCCCATATGGGGATTACTCTTATCAAGCATTTTACTTGCTCCACTTGCTGTGCACTGCAAAGTCTCCAGGGATTGGCTGCTGATCCATCGGAGTTGATTTGATCTTCCAGGGTTATGATTGCACCCTTGTCAAGAAATCTGATTACATAGTGGAAAGGACTTGAAAATTGAAATGGCTACTCGAATATTGAATTGGGGCTCAGGAAGTTAATTAATATAGTTAATGTGTAGGGTTGATTCTGGCAATATCCTCCATGGTGAAGTACATATATATTTTGCAGCTGGAAACATGCTAAAATGTTTCGCAAAAACAGGGGTAATAGGGAAAAAAATGATGTCATTGAAGTGAATAACTGGTGAAAACCTCCAAAAAATTGCTTAAACATAGGAGGATAAACTAGGAAGATAACAAAATTTGAAGTCTTCTGTTAACAGACTAAATTGAAGACTCACAATGACAATAGAGCAGAAAATATGGCTCAAGACAGAACAGCATTAGACCACTAATTCGAAGGAGCAGCATATATCAAAAAAATGTAAAGACCAACATTCACATTAATTTTTAAAATCCAATTAATTAAAATTTGTTACCTGAATTGATCAGTATAAGGAAGCTTGGAGTTGATAGAATTGGTGGGAATATGGTTAAAGAGGGAGAGCCATGGTTGTTGCTCCGGTAACTTTAATCGCCTCTTCCAAACTGCAGCCACTATGACCTGCACCACACTTTTCAATGGACTACCCTCTGGTTTCACTTTCACATATATTCTCGAACCCAAGAAGAAGAGTACACATGCTAAGAACATTAGAAATGCAGGAATTGCAAAACCCAGTGCCCAGTTCACGTCGGATTGCACATAGACGATGATTGTCAAGGATATTATCATAGCAATAGTGGATGTGAAGTAGTACCAATTGAAGAAGCTGCTGATTCCCCTCTTCCCAGCTTCAGTTTGGGGATTGAATTGGTCGGCTCCAAAGGCCACGTTACATGGTCGGATGCCACCAGCTCCAATTACTAGTAGTCCTAGACCGCTTATTAGAAAACCCATTTGAAATGCTGTTGGTCCTGTGCTGTGGGAAGGGTGCAGCTTGGAGATTGCTGCTGTTAATGTGATTACAAGCATTCCCTTTAAGAATTAAATGGGGGAAAAAAAAACTAGAGAATTATATCCTTTGTTGTTGTTTCTAAAGCTTGATTGAATTTGAGTACAAAGGATTGTGGATTAGTACCAGGAAAGAGGAAATTGTGCCAAATCCGAGGGTCTTATAACGACCGAAGTATGTATCACAGAGGAAGGCTCCTAGCAAGGTAGCAAAGTTGGTGGTGCCATTGAATATGTTGATAAGAGTTATAGCAGTGATGCTCTTCATGTTGAAGATAGTAGTGAGATAGACCAAGAGGTTGGTTGAGGTGCCAATAGTCCCCAGATTCTCAAAGGTCTCATTTCCTGAATTAAAAATGAAAAATCCAGATGGGTCAGTCAGATCAATTAAGCAATTATAAGAAAGATATTAGCCAATATCAAGCTCTCTTTCTCTCTGTCTTACCTATAACAAAGGGCATGGCTTTAACTCCTCTGTACTTTATCCTAGGTTCATCAGTTGCAGCAGCTTTTCCATTGTTCTCCATGGTTTCTCTCTCTCTCTCGATTGAAAGATTAAGTTCTCTCTGTCTCTCTCGCTCTCTCTGTCTCTAGATACTAATTATCTAAATGTAGCATTTTACGAAATTCTCCTTGACCACGGAGCCATCAATCATCACCGAGTCACACTACCATACAAAAAGGTTACATATGGTTGAATTGTCAACAAAAGGTGAAGGATTAAAAAAGAAAAGTTGTATCTATGATCTATCTATCAATCAAAACTGGTGGAAGAAAATTCTCATACTCAGCTTAACAAATTGCAATTTCCATTGTTAAGTTATATGTTTCAAGCAAACGATTTTAATATGCTTGATGTAGATTTCAATAGGTTACGCATTTGGTAATCAATACGAACCTGTGGGTTTTTTTTTTTTTTTTAAAAGTTCTTGTCTTCTTCTTCTTTTGCTTATACCAATCTGAAATTTTCTAGGAGATGGCCAAAGATAATGAAAACTGACTCGTATATATCATTGATCGCTATTACATTTTGGCCAAACACTTTACGGCTTATTCATAAACTCCATAAAATGTTACTAACAATTAGAAATTAATATTTCAAAATTGACTCAATTTAATATCATATTTGACTGAAATTTGACTATTACAACCCTAAAATAAAATTCAAAACTACTAGTAAAACAAAAATTACAAAAACAATGATAAAAATCATCTCATTAATGTCACAATTAAACTGCGGTTCCTTGTCCTACATCAATTAGTAGGTTAGTTGGAGAAATGAATATCAGCATATGCCTATTTCTCCATAAGATAAATTAAAATGGGCTCCAAACTTAAACTTGAAGGTGCATGTGTTCCAATTACAATTTTTAGAGAGAGAATTGGATTACAAAATATTTTGAACTTAGCATTACACCAGAATTACTGTCACACATACATATCAAACATACATACATGCCACTACTAGCTAGGCACAACACTAGACCGGCACCTTTGGAAACAAGATATTGATTGAATACCACAAAATTCTGTTGCTAATTAGTCAGTACTTATTGTATTCATCAAGCCCTTTTCCTCATCCCTTGATTCACGATTAGACAGCCTTTCTGAATGGCGAGGACTCGAGTACTCAATCTTCTCTTGGCCGGTAAATACATAATGCCTACCAAATAAGGTAAAATACAAAAAATTTAGAACTCCTAGACAGGCAATGAGGTAGTAGTAATTGTCGAGTCGATTCTTATTAAGGTCATGACCACCTAACCATGGTGACCCACCATTTTTCCCAGTTATAATGTGAATTATATTCACAAGAAGGGAGCTAAGGTAGCTTGCAATGGATAAGCTGAGAAAGAATATAGCCCCAGCCACAGTCCTCATGCTCTCCGGCATTTGCCTGGCACAGAATTCCATTATGGCAACTGCAGCAAAAGCCTCTGTGAGACCTGATAACACAAATTGTGGCAAGAGTACTGCAAAAGTTATCGGCGAGACAAAGGACCCATGATTTAAAGCTGAGTCACGACGTTCTCTCTCGATGGTTCCAGCCACCAGCATGCAAAGAATTGACATCAAAATGCCGATTGTAATTTTTTGTTGTGTTGTTAACCTTGAATCTTTCCATTTCAATTTGCTTGCCTGTGGAACATAAATGCGTTCATATATTAAGATCCATGCTGAAAGTGAAATCATAGATGCTAGGCCCATCCAACCTGGTGGGATCTCAAAGTGTTGCCCAATTTTTTTGTTCATCTGAATTGCTTGAAGTACCCCATATGTACCTTGTTGGTCCATGACAATAAAACAAGTGATTCCTGATACCAAAACTGGCAAAATTCCAAGGAGGCATTTCAATGCCTCCACTTGTCGTACACTACATAGTCTCCAACCATTTTTTGGCAGGCCTTGGCAGTTCAATTCATTGACCGGGTCAACAATGATAGCCGCCCTGTCAAGGCAGCTGAACCGCTGGGTGTGAGTGAGCTTGGATATTTGAGTCTCCGATACATTTATAAGAGGATCATATAAGGAGCGCTCGCTTGCTGATCCCTTAATGGTTTGACGTCGCTTCCAGTGGGCCGCTGTGATCACCTTGGCCATGTCTACAAAGACACTTCCTTGCGGCTTCACGCAAATATAAGTATGGCGACCGAGCAGGAAAATCGCTATGGAGAGAGCAAGGCAGGCAGTTGGAATGGCAAAACCGATAACCCAGCTGACTTTGGTTTGAATGTAGACAACCACAGTGAGAGCTAGCACGAGAGCAATGGTAAACGAGAAGTACCACCAATTGTAGAAACTCTCAAGTTGTGATCTTCCCTTTTCTGTATTAGTGTCAAATTGATCGGCTCCAAAGGCAATGTTGCATGGTCGGATACCGCCTGCTCCTATTGCTAGCAGTCCAAGGCCCATGAAGAGGAACCCTAACTGCCAAATCTCAGGCTGAGCGCAATTCGGAAGCAATTCCACATGGCAGGTGGAGGGTCTTAGTGCAGGTATAGCTGCAGTTAGGGTTATCGTCCCCATACCCTAATAGAAGGCAAACTTTGTTCATAAATCATGACCATTGTTGGATCCTTAAAGTTTGGACCTCAGAAAGTAGGACAGAAAAGAAAATAAAAATGTTTAAAAATCGATTTCTATACTTAGTATTTTAATTATTTTACTTTTCTTCCCCTCATACTTTCCTTAACAAAGTAAAGGCCATACATATAAGTAATCCAAAGATCTAAGTCCTCCCTGTGTAAATGCAAGTTTATTTAGAATTTTTATGATTTTACATTCTAGAATAGTGGATCACGAACACGATCGTCCGTGACATGCACGCTCATGTGCATGCACATCACATCACGCACGGCTTAATTTGATCGTGCATACAGCACGTGATAATTTCATATATATATATATATATATATATATATATATATATAAGAAGAATGATTCCAAATGCATCATGAAAACAGAAAACAAACAGTTTTTTCTAATCAGGAAAGCAAAAGACTGTGTGAACCTTACATTTGTTGAAAATGTGAGTTGAGATTCCAAATTTTCTCCTCTGTTTTATCAATTCTAGTTTGCTAATTAGCAAAAACATGCAAAATGGAGCATTAGAAAATTAATGCGGGACTATATATCATATCATATATACCAGAAAAGATGCAATGGAGCCAAAGAGGAGAGTTCGGAACTTCCCCAGATAAGCATCAGAGACGAAAGCACCGGCTAATGAGGCAACGTTGGAGGAACCAGACCATATACCAATCACAGTTATCAAAAGTATTCCATCCATATTGTATTTTGTAGTCAGATACACCGTTATATTCGCTATCAAACTCATCGAAGCCAACTTCTCGAACGATTCGTTCCCTTCAAATTAAACACATACAAAATCCATTACAAATCACAAACACAGATCATGATACGATATATAATTAATAATGTGATGTGATTTTATATATATATATATTACGTACCGAGGATGTATTTGATAGATTTCCATCCTCCTGGTTCTCTAGGAGGAGGAGGAGGAGGAGGTGGGGGGGGAGGATCCTCGATTTCTTCCTCTGCCGATGAAGAGCGGCTTTCCTTCTCCATGTCTCTTTCTCTCTCTTTAGCGCGCGCGCGTGCGTTTTCTCTATCTCTCTTTCTCTCTTTCTCTCTCTCTTCACATCTATATTAATAAGAAAATGCTATAATATTACTAATTTTACCCACCCACTTCGTTTAACAGTAAAAAAAAAAAAAAAACATAAGTGTGAAACGAATGATATTCCGGTAAAAATATGCGGTGACAGTGGCAACTCTTGTGAACGTGTGTAAGAATATGCGGAGACAGTGGCAACCTTTGGAATCGTGTGTGTGTCTATATATATATATATATATATATAGCAATGATTTTATCCGCTAATAAAGTGAGTCAAACATTTATGGGCATGGATCATCTTATCACTTAAAAAAATCTCCACTCATGAGATGATCCAACGGTCATAAGTTTTAGTTAACTAGATTATTTCAATATATATATTTATATATATAAATCCTTTTTTGTAATTTTGTTGGTTTTGGAGTCAAAGATGGAGAATCTGTTTTAACAAAAAAGAGGAGAAAAAAAAAAACTAAATTTAATTAAAGAAAGAAAAAACAAAAATCTTATTTTAGTTGTAGCCATGCATAGGATTTTCTCTAGTTGTTTACTCCATATATATATATATATATATACTTTGTTTATGCTTTGGTATTTGAGTTCCAATGGATTAATTAGCTTTTCTTCAAAATTTTATGAAAGCCCTTCTAGTGAACCTTTTTGCAAGCATGACAGCGCAGATAAACTTGGAAAAAATTTCTTGGCGACTGTAGTGTTGGTTGTTAGTTGTTACATGCTAAAGACTATAGGTTTTGACAGTGAAGTTGTTGTTTTGGTTGTAGTTGTTCTATACATTTTTAATAAAAGAAAGAAAATTGTTAACATATATTTTATGGGCACATGCATAATAAGGCCTTATTTGCATTAGATTTATTAAAATCACTTTTGTATCTTAGAATTTCACTTGATATATCTAAGAGATGAGATAATAATCACTTTTAGATCTCTTAAGAGATGATAAAAGGGATGACAACATTTTCATACTGTAAGTGATTGTAGCAAAAGTTAGAGATCTCTGATGCAGCGGAATATCGATCACTAGCTCTCTAACAACGAACAACCTTCCACTTTTCTGTTGACATATCATAAAGACAGTGTTAGGAAAATAGGCATCTAGTGCTCAATTTTTAAAAAAGATAGAAAGTAGGGAAAAAAAGTGAAAACTCTTAATAAATTCTTATTAATTCAAAACTAAGTTGCCAAGACGACTACATGCATAGTTATATTAGAATTAACCCTAGAAACTCTAATACGGTCGAAATATGAAAATACTGAAATAAAAGAAATTTTGCCAAAAATGGGAATATGCAAAATAAGGCTGAAATATGCTAATATAGTCCCTAACGATCACTATGGAGTCAACGGTTCATCAAACGGATTTCTTTAGGGAAAGTAATTGACAAGCGAAATCTTTCCATAAATAGCAAAATCACCTAATTGAAGGCCTTAATGAAATCTTTTGATTGTTTCGCAGATTCCATATAGACTATCAAATTTTGTACAATTTCGTAGCCGACGACTTCCGATTCTACTAGTCCATTTTTTATTTTATTTTAAAATCGCCCCTGTGGCCCAATTCTGTTTGGACCCTTTTTTCCTATATAGCTGATCCATAAAATCCTAAGCCAAAAGCTAAACTTGATCTGCATGATGCTCCAATCACTTTTAATATGAAAATTTTTGTAAGTGGAGATATGGTTTGAGCACAACCTTAAAGAAATTTGTGAAGAAATAGTTTTCTGAAAAGTTTATGCAAATAGTTTTCTAAAAAATTTATGCAAATGGGCCCCTAAGAAAATGATAGGATACATTTTTGTATTTGAGAGATGACACGAGTCCTCCCTAGGGATATGTCAATGGGATGGGTTAAAAGGGTAACCCGTCCCGTCCCGTCCATCCCCTATTGAGAAGGGTTTGGGAAATAGATTTGAAAACTTTATAGGGTTTGGGAAAAAAATTAAAAACCCTATAGGGTTTGGGACTGGAATGAGATATGGCTTCTCCAACCCGTCCTGCCCCGAATATCTATGTATATATAATTATACTAAAATATTTTCTATTTATTCACAATATTTAGGGTTTTAAGATTTTTATCATTTATATTTTTTTTTATTCTTTTCACCAAGTTAGTGTATATAAATATATATTTTAACTACAAATACCTATAATTTAATATAGAAATCAAAATTTGTTGAGATTATGGTTAGGGTTCATTCCAAAATAAAATAAAATTGAAGTTTAAAAAAAAATTTAATTATTTTCTTAAACCCGATGCATGGGAAAACCCGTCCCGTCCCGCATAATTCTTGACCCATCCCGTCCCGTTTTATATTGGGATTGGGACGGGTTTGGAAAATTATTTTTATTCACAGGGACGGGATTGGGAAAGCAAAAACCCGTCCCGACTCGTCCCGTTGACGTCCCTATTCCTCAGTATCTCTTAAAAAAGAACGTGGGATCCACATAAAGTGAAGCGTGTATTATATAACAGACATGTATTTGAAAAATATAGACACATGTCCATTTTATGCCATGGACATGTGCTCTTCATGTTTTCTTAAAATAAAACCTAAAGAACAAGTGAAAAATTCAACATGATAAATGCTAGGAATCCGCTATAGCTATTTGATTAGAAATAATTAGTCTACAATAAATTACCTAGATTAGATTTAGTGATGTGATTGCAATTTAACCTAGATTAAATGCCCTGATTTGTCCCGATTGAGATAGCAAGTTAAGGGGTAGGGTATCATCGAAGGTGTTAGTATATGATGCACTTGACATAAAGTTGCATCAGGTGACCTCCATATGATCAGTTGCATAACAGAGTTTGAAAAACCAACTATTGGATTAGATACTTCTCTTATATATGTCATATATATCTACCGATCCAAATGTCACTATAAAAATTTATGTTTTTTTCATCAAAATGTCACCATTTTTTCATAGTTGGTTTTTTAAGAAACTGATCATTGGATTATTGTAATTTTCAAAATATGTCATGCAATTGTTCTTTCAAATTAAGGTCACCTTATGCAACTTTTCATAATGTGCACTTTAGAACATATTTCCTAAAAGTTGCAAAGGTGCACCTTATATATATATATATATGTCACATGCTAGAACAAATCATGGGCTCCAGTTTTGATTTAATAAAGTGTATATTAGTGCATTATATAGTGCACATGTAGTAGCGGAACTAGGAGTAAAGTCTTGCGGGACAAGCCATTGATCAACTTTTCTCATCCTACACATAATATATATATATATATATAAGGAAAGTAAAAAGTCGGGCCCCCTTGAAATAGCCTGGTTCCGCCCTTAGGCACATGACTACTTATGTATATTTTTAATTTACATCGTATAACTAAATTTATCCTGAAAGCCATTTGAATGGGTTTAATTATTTGAGCCAATTTAAAGTTAAATGGGTTTTTAACCCACACAATCAATTAGGGTATACCCAACTTAGTCCTCAATTCATACCCAATACAATTGGGTTTTAACTCATGCAATTTTAAATTAACTTGCCATCACATAATAATGTTTTAAGAAAGGTAGAGAAGATAGAGAGGAAGAGAGGATAGAGAAGAATAAGAAGAAGAGACAGGAAATAGAATAATTTGTGACAGAAGATAATTCTTTTCAATAGTCAATTATAAAGTCAGCATAAAATTAAAAGTTTAGACCTTTATGTAAATAGGCTATAATCAAACCAAAATAGAAACAAATAAATAAGAAACCCTAATGACAAAAAAAGAAACCTAATATAAAAAGTAAACCCGAAAACTTAGAAATCCTATTTATGAAACTAAATCCTAAAGCCCCCCCTATGGGTCGTGGGCTAACCCATGTGCCACGTGGAGCATCCTGATTCCAATCATACAGTTTGGCATCTAACACTTGATGAGGAAACAATATATATATATATATATATATATATATATCCTTTCTGTTCCTAATTAGTTGTCATCTCTAAGCCTCTTCCCTCATCCTTTAAACAGCATTTAGAAAGCTCACTTGATTGAGGATGAATTGAGTTCTCTAGCTCCATTTCTCTTTTTCCGCAACCAACAACATTGCTACTACGTACATAATTGCTAGCAAAGAAATTGAAATATACAAAATTTACAGCTCCTAGACCGGCAACAATGTAGTAGAAGTACTCGAGCCTGTCCTTATTAAGGTCATGACCACCTAACCACGGTGATTTCCCATTCCTCCCACTTATGCTGTGAATAACATTAACAAGAAAGGAGCTAATGTAGCTCCCAATTGATAAGCTGAGAAAGAAAAATGATCCTGCTACAGTCCTCATGCTCTCTGGCATTTGCATTGTGAAGAATTCCATTATGGCAACTGCAGCTAATGCTTCAGTCATACCTGCTAAGATATACTGTGGTAAGAGTAATGCAACAGTCATTGGTGAGGCAAAGGATCCATGTCTTAAAGCTGAGTCTCGACGTTTTTTCTCGACAAACCCAGCTACCAGCATGCAAAAAATTGACATAACAATGCCTAGTCCGATTCTCTGTTTCATTGTTAACCTTGCATCTTTTCCTGTTATCGGAGGAAATATATCGATCAAGATAAGACAATTAAGGAAAGGATAAAGAGAATAGGAGATTGAAAGAATATAGAAATAAATTAAAGAGAGAATCATGGACATGGGAAGAATTTGATTTGTGCCGTATTTTCTTTTTTGTGTTTCCATTCTTATATCTTTTCGTAATGTTCAATATTCTTATGTTTTTATGTAAACACTCTAATGGCATAGTTGTAATTAAGTTATTATCAATGAAATTGAGTTGTTCTAATTTCCATACCTGTCATTTTTCGTGCCACAGGAACATAAATGCGCTCATATATGAGGATCCATACTACAAGTGTGATCGTAGATGAGAGCCCCAAGCAACCTGGTGGGATCTTGAAATGGGGTCCAAATGCTCTGTTCATTTGAATTGCTTGAAGTATCCCAAATGTACTTTGTTGGTCTATGACCACAAAACAAGTAATTC
This sequence comes from Hamamelis virginiana, assembly GCA_017140935.1. Classification (NCBI taxonomy): domain Eukaryota; kingdom Viridiplantae; phylum Streptophyta; class Magnoliopsida; order Saxifragales; family Hamamelidaceae; genus Hamamelis; species Hamamelis virginiana. Next base: position 1,037,755 of record JAESVK010000879.1, on the reverse strand, counting down.
CTGATACCCAAACAGGCACAATTCCTAGAAGGCATTTCAAATGTTCCACTTGCTGCACACTGCATAGTCTCCAACCATTCTTGGGCAAGCCTTGGCTATTCAATTCATTTGGATCAACGATGAGAGCTGCCTTTTCAAGGTACCTGAACCTATCAGTACAAGCAAGTTTTTGAATCTGAAGCTCTGATTCGTTCACAGGAGGATCGTATAAGGAGTGCTTGCTAGCTATGGTTTGATGGTGCTTCCTGCAGGCAGCTGCAATCACCTTAGCCATGTCAACGAAGACGCTCCCTCGTGGCTTCATGCAAATATAAGTATGGCGGCCGAGCAAAAAAATGGATATGGAGATAGCAAAGCAAGCAGTTGGAATGGCAAAACCTATAACCCAGCTGACATTGGTCTGAATGTAGACAACTGCAGTGAGAACTATCAAGAGAGCAGTGCTAAATGAGAAGTACCACCAATTGAAGAAGCTCTCTAATTGTGATCTTCCCTTCTCTGTTCTAGTGTCAAACTGATCGGCTCCAAAAGCGATGTTGCAAGGCCTGATGCCGCCGGCACCTATAGCTAGTAGTCCAAGGCCTGCGAAAAGGAAGCCTAATTGCCACTTCTGAGGCTCAGGGCAATGGGATTCTCCATGGCAGGTAGAGGGTCTAAGTTGAGGTATACCTGCAGTTAGGGTCAATGTCCCCATACCCTGTTAAAAGGCAACATATATATTGTTCATAATTAATCATGGTCCAAGGGTAATTGTTGAGTTCTTAAAACTTGTGTCATGCATTTCACAGTTACTTGCAAGTTATTAAGTGATCACTAAAGGGTTGTAATTGCTGTGGTATCTCTATAATTCCTTTTTGAGGCAGAGGGAGAGGTTAAAATACAAACAATTGTAAATTTGAGATTTCCAAATTTAGAATTCTCTCTCTCTCTCTTTCTTTTTTCATCAATTTTCTTAGCAAAGAGCATAAGAATTAAAGTTACAGATTACATACAAGAAGAGACGAAATGGAGGCGAAGAGGAGGGTGCGGAACCTGCCCAGATAAGCATCAGATACAAAAGCACCAGGCAATGATGCAAAATTGGAGGTACCAGACCATATATTCACCACATTAACCACAAGTATGCCATCCATATTGTATTTTGAATGCAAATACATTGTTATATTCGCTATCAAACTCATTGATGCCAACTTCTCGAACGACTCATTCCCTTCAAAAAAATTATATATACATATCAAAATCCATTACACAAAAACAGATCATGAAATCAAAAATATTGATTCTAAAAAATATATATTACCAAGGATGTATTTTACTGATTTCCATCCTCCTGCTACTTTTGGAGGAGGGTCTTGCTCTACTCTTAAAGAAAGGCTTTCATTCTCCATCTCTCACTCTATATCTCCTCTGTTTTAGGTTTCTTTTGTTTTTTCGTCTTCTCTGTGTATATAAATATGAGCCGTGAGAGAGAAAATGTATAATTACTTGTTATAGTTGATTACCTGGTGCAGTGAAAAATTGAACATGTGAAATGCTAGGAGGGCTCCCTGTAGTGTTCTTGTCTGTCACTATAAGTAACCAAGTCCAAGGGCCCGTTTGGGTCCTCCCGTGAATACATGAGCAACAGAAAGCATAAACCCATCTTTATCTATATCGTTAGGATTCCACGAGATTTGAGTTATGTTTGTTATCTTATGATCCTTTCAGTAGTTTCAGCCTTTCAGGATCTCTCTCTCTCTCTCTCTCTCTCTCTCTCTCTCTCTTTCTGATTCATAAATGTAACAGAAAATCGCTTTGGAAAATTTTCCATTATCTTTTAAATTTGTCACTTTTTTTTTAACAACGGAAATGTGTGTCAAACTACCTTGTAATCTAGCAATGTATATCTCACAAAAAAAATTAAAGAAAATATTAATGATTTAAAACTTGGACTTGATCGGGCAAAATGACCGGGTTAACGGTCAACTGGTTCATCCCAACCGTTGGGTCAATTGGGTTCAACCATGATGTTTTATGATATCATAAATATATTAATTATAAATTATTTATTTATTAAAAATAGGGTACTTCTCTTTTATTTGTTAAGAAAAAAAAATTGGGATTATATTTTTGTTTGTTTTGTTAATTGATTAATTTGTTTGGTTTGAAAAAAATTAATTTGATTATTTTGTTTGGTCTGATTCTCTTTTATAAATTATAAAGGAGCTAGTAAACTAGAGAACCCTACACATTCATTTAAATATATTTTCAAATACATTTCATTCGAATATATTTTCAAATATATATTATAAATATGCAATTAGAAATTCAGTATTATGCATTGTTGTAATATTGTGGGATTATAATTTATAAATGGCACCGTTTGGATTTGTTTTTAATAAGTACTTATTTGCTATTTTAAAATTTTGCAATGTGTAATTTCTTAGAAATTCTTTAAAAAAGCAAATAAGTACTTATAAAAAACAAATCAAAACAGTGCCAAAGAATAAAGTTACTTCTTACCGTTTATAAGATATTTTCTATATTTTTTAATTTTTAATAAATAATAATTAATATATTTATGACATCATAATAATGTCACGGTTACCCATAGCATCAAGATTATCCTTAACACGATTACCCATAACATCACCGTTAACCTTAATTTGATCACTACACCGAACGCTTATTCGATTCGGTGAACAATCCGAGTTTTAACACATTATATCTTCCACCCATATCCTTTTGTAAATAATCCATGCCTTTTATAAATAATCCATGCCTTATTAATGGGCATAACTTATCTTCCATTTAAGAGCTGACCCGTTCATTGTCCTCTCACATATTCCCCCACATAAACACTTTTTGAAAAAAGCACTTATTATAGTTATTTCATGTGAGATGAAACACATGAAATAACTATAAGAAACACATGAATAGGAACAGAGGATCCTCGCCGTCTCCAATACACCATTTTCAATGGCATCTCCACTTATTCAGTCTTATGCATGCCGACTATCAGCATAGAGGAAATGGTTTATGGAAGTGGGTTTGACCAGAGCTATAAATAGGGTTTATATATATTTGTGGTGTATGTATGTGCAGTGTGGGTTTGAATAGAGATATAAAGTATCACAATATACTATTGTCCTCCAAAGCTATGTCTTGTGGGGGAAATTGAGATGAACCCGAATAAAATGGCTAGACCTGGACTGCGAAAATAGACTCGTGGCTCTGCTCCACTTTGTGCAACAGTGGTAGTAGAGGAGCCGAGGGTCAAAAATTGAGGAACTTTTTTCTTTGGGACTGTAAGAAGTAACTTTATTCTTTGGCACTATAAAGTTACTTATAAAGTTATTTCATCCATAACATGTTCCTGTTCCAATTGCTAGTAGTTGATTTTGGATGACACAGTTAAGTTACTTTATGTATGACACGTTCCATATTGCTATTAGTTGAAAAGAGAGAATATAGGAATTGATAGTGACAATTTTTTTGGATGATACAAATATATATATATATTTTTTTTCAAATTAAAGTCTATCAACACCAACAGTAGACCTACCAAACCAAACCGAAAAATATCACATATTTTGGTTAGTTATCATGAATGCCACGGTTCCTAATGATTTTTATTTTCCTCAAACCGAAATGATTGATTTGGTTCATATAATGAGAATATAGACTGACCAAAGTACACCCCTAGCAACAATGGTGGGTATGTTGCTAGGGTCGGTACTGTTCATGTTTCTCAAGCAATTTAGATTTGTTTTTTATGTTTGGTTATCGAGAAATTTGAGGAAATATATGAAATTAAAGAATTGTGTTTGTTTTTGTTATCGTTATTATTATTTTTTTTAATCCATGTTTAGTTTCTGAGAAAATTAAAAAAATAAATAAAATTTAAAAATTACAATTTGGGTCGGGTTAGATTATAATTTGGATAGGGTAATAATATATTAATATGCCCCCTTACACTAAGGCAATTTAGTCCAAGAAATTCTACTGTGGAGGCACGCGAGACTTTAACTCTGTCGGTCAAACAATTAGCCAATTAACAGAAGGGTAAATTTCTCGCCATCAATTGATTTAGATAGAGAAACAATATATCTAGTATTTTTTATTTATTTATTTCTCTGCTCTGCCAAAAGGCCACAGATACCCTGAAAAGACATAAAAGTCTGCATCTCACTGCGCTAGCCGGTACCTGCAGACATTGGACAGTGGGCCAGCCTTGGGTGCATATGTCGGTGCGACTGCAAGCTGACCGTCGTCAGGGCAACACATTCCTCTCTTTTTTTTTTCTCTCAATACTTCATAACTTCAACCCTTTCCCCTCTCCATTCCTCTACTTTTCCCTTCTACCAAACAACATACCATACAGTCATTATATTTTTTCTTTCTGAAAAACAATAAACCAATATACAAAAATAAACCGCTGGTCTTAAAAAAAATCTAAAAAATTGCATAAAAAATAAATCCTCAAATATTAGGATTTGCCAGACACACAGGAGATTACGATGACGATGGAACAAATATGCGGAGAACACTTGAACTGCATGCTCTGATTCAAAAGAACGGCGGAAACGAAAGAAACCTGTAAAACCAGCTACCTAAATACACCGTTTGGGTTACAAGAAAAAGAATAATAAACAGAAAATCAATCACCGTTCAGCCCCTTTCCACAGCATCCTACTCAACAAGCAAAAAGATAGTCAAACTGCATAGAAAGAACTCCTCAACTTCAAATACACAAGTTTTATATATATACACAGATGAGATGGCTATAATACCTGATGAATCTGAACAGGAACTGTAATACAGTGAAGTCGATGAAGCGTGGTTAGAAAAGGGAGAAAACCTCGAAAACAATAGGAATGGGAGGCGTAGGAAAGACAAAATCCCGTTCTCACGAGATTGCAAAAGAGATGTTGGCTTGTCTTTCCTAACCTCCAATCCCCACGGATTTTCGAGGCAAACATCTTCCATTTCAATCCAGCTAAAAACTCTACTTAGAGATTAGAAGAGATTGCAAACCCTAGAAGAACGGTAAGTGGAGAGGTGAGGTTGGTGAAGAAAAAGAGGTCTATATATATGTATATTTATATGTCTCGACTTGGGGTTTAGAGGGACGGCAACTAGGGCAAAAGAAGCATCTAGAAGTCTGATATGAAATCAGGACCGTTGATTGGGAAAATAAAGAAGAAGTCTGGCACAAATGCCTGTATAATATGGGTGTATTGTAAATCTAACTCTATTTTCTTTTCTTTTTTTCAATTTCCCCTCCAATTTTCTATTTATTTTGATTTTTAACCCCTATCCCAACCCAAAAATGGATGCAATTGTGCAAGTCCCTTTCCAAAAAAATAAAGGAAAAATTATCCAGATCCATCAATAATTAGATTCTATACCATGAAATCCAATACCTTTAAAATTTACCGTGAAATCTTTTTAGGATATTTCAAAGTCAACTCTTTTTTTTTATATATATTGACATATTTGCGCTTATTTGATAAAATTACATTTATTGTAATTTCTTTTTGAAGTTTGTAAATATATAGGACTCTATATGAAAAAAAAAAATTATTATTATTGAACTTTTTATGAAAATTTCTTTTTATTATTGAACTCTTTATGAAATTTTTTAAAATTGTATTCATTTCAAATTTTGAATTATTAGTCTTCTTTCTATATTTATTCTCAAAGAGTCTATTAAAAGTGAGTTGCATTATTAGATTTTTTTTTTTATAGATTTATTGAAAATCAAATTATATGCATAAAATACAGTTTATATAAATTTACCTGTTTAAATATGTATAATAATATATGCATCCAACACATGTATATGGGTTAGGTAAATTTACTTGTTTGAAAATCAAATTTGATGCATACAATACAGTTTAGGTAAATTTACGTGTTCGAAGATATACAATAATCTATGCATTTTCTACGTGCATACGAACTAGGTAAACTTATTTGTTTGAAAACCATATTAGATGCATGCAATATATAAATTTACTTGTCAGCATGAAGATCAATATAACTGTGGGATGCATATTTTGAAAAACTAGTCATTAAATTAGATACTATGCATATGTATGTCACGTATTCCAAAAACCACAGTGATCCAATGGTCAGTTTCTTAGATATGTCGCTGAGAAAATCTGTTATAGTTTTTAACGGTCATAATTTTTTACAATATGTATTTTGAGATGCCAATATCGGATCACTATGATTTTTTGCAAACGTGACATCAAAAACAAAAGTATTTAATCCAATAGTCAATTTTTCAAAATATGCACCATACAATTTCCTATGAACTTCACGCTAACTTTCGTGAAAGTCAGCATGTACTGAAAGGAAAATATATATATATATATATATATATATATATATATATATATATATAT